>CAUYON010081191.1:0-15468 GCA_963573935.1 Arctocebus calabarensis
AAATGATAATTAATTTTGTATAAATTATAGTTACACATAATCTGTGCTAAAATATAAAGTATTAGTTTGTCTTAATGTATATTATCAATAATCCATCTGAAAGAAAAATATATATATATTAAAAGAAACTGAATTCCTAATATCTTTAAAAATTGAGTACCTTTAAACTAACAACAGACTTAAGACTTTCATTTAAAAAAAAGTTTATGAACTTCAAACAGAACAAAAATCAAATAAATATTAAAAAAAAAACCAGAATTGATTTAATGTAATTCTTGTTTAAACTACTGTTGATTCTTTCTGTGTTCTGTTTTCCAAAAGTCAAAAATTTTCTGTCTTTTAAACTTATTATAACTTTTCAAGCAATGTATGTACTTATAAACAAAATTTGAAACATGTACTTTTTCTCTCTTTAATTTCTCCAGAATTTGAAAGCCATTTATAAGTATTCTTAATTTCTAACAATACAGTTATTTGCATAAGTTCAATAAGAATCTGTTTTATTCTACAGAACCTAATAAAAGCACTAGTTGTTTTACCAAGGCTTTAACTAGAATAACACTTCCAGCGGTATCCAGACTACCTTAAGGAATTAAGGTTGACTTTATAAAGCCAATGAAGAAAAAAAGCCCTTTAGAAAACTGGCCAGATACCCATCAGTAACATTTCCTAATCTGTGGTAAGTAACAAAGGTCGCTTACTAACAGGTCTGGGAATTGAAAATGTACTTGAGGAACCTCAAGAGAAAAAGAATTTACCCAAAGCACATACAGGTATCTAGTGGCACAGATGAAACCTAGGCTTATAAAAGGCTTTCAAGAAAGTCCAGCCTAAGATTCCTTATAAAAGATTCCAGCAAAGCCAATTTTAAAGAAAAAAAAGAGCCTAGATGGCTAATAACTAATTATTCTTACTGCACTTTATGCAAATATTCAGACCCAGTATACTGAAGGTACAGTTTATTTTAACTGTTAGTAAGTATAGTTCTGCTATACTTTGTCTTTAGTCAAAAGAAAAATTAAAGAGAGAAAAATGATTAAAAAAAAAAGGCTGTAACCCACCTGTATTTAAATCTCAGTCTTGTCTGTACTATAAACTCATAAAATAAGATATAACTGTTTTAGTAAGTAAATCTGTTAAATAAAACTAAGAGACTAGTCAAAAAGCATAAAATTATATACAGTAATTATATATACTCTAAAACCTTAAAACTCAACAAAAGTCACCTGTTTAACTACACTAGAAAAATTTATGCAGTATTAAATGTTATCTACTGTGTCTATCTAAATACCTAAAAAATTAAAACCTAAAATAAAAATTCCCAAGTGAATAATATAACTGTAACACTGCATCCTAATCCGTATACTCTACTCAGTCTGCTACCAGCAGAAGCCAAGTGCTCACTTGCCTAAACTTAAAAAAATACCAGTGTAAGACTGACTCCCAGAAGCCAGAGGCTATTTGCTTTACAGTAGAAAAAAACTGAGCATAACTGTACAAAAGTTATAAGTGATGTGTATTTCAGCAGACCTAGCTTACATAACCAACCTTAACAGATACAGACTGAGACTTATATATTGATAAAAACAGTTACGTAACAGCTAAAAGTAAACAGTAGACTAAATATACAGTGGTCACCTTAACAGAGACTGTAAAAGTTAAGCCTCTGCCCCAAGCAACATTGACTCAAAAAACCAAGTTAATTGCCTTGACCTGAGCCCTAAACCTAAGTCAAAAAAAAAAAAAATGTAAATACTTTTCTAACTCTCCAAGTACTCAAGACATCGTACATCTCCCACCTAACAGCCCTGACTAAAACTGTCAGTCTCCAGTGTATCACTTACAGCCAGTCTAATTGGCTTCCATCCATAACCACAAACTTATAAGTTCCCTGCAGGTCCTGCAAAAATTGCGAAAAGACTTCTGGAAAGCTGTCCGGCCAGCCTGCTCTAAAGCAACTAACATCCTGAAACAACTACACAATATTCAGCCTGGAGATAAAGTTTAGCCCTCAAAGTCAAAAAAACCTGTGAATCCACTACACCAACATTAGGAAAGCTGGAGAGGACCATATCCCCTCAACATAGCACCTCAACCCACCAAGGATCTCTTAAAACTCCGGCTTTGCAGATCCTCTTCCTCATCTGTCTGTACTACGTCATCAAAGAAGGCGGCAGAAACAACCCACACCAACCAGTCTCTTAAGACTGGGTCCTGTCCCGAACCAAAGACAGCACCGAAGTAACCAGAGTGTCAGACACAGACTTTTAGATAGCCAGCCATGTCCATAGGATATAGCCAGCCAGTCTTCCTTTTAACCTCACACCTTGTGTAACTACAACTAGACTAGAGCCACATGTGAAAGGTACGAGGGGAAAGGGGATACAATTTAGAGCTACACGAGCCGGCGAAATGCCCCAAAACTCAGAAGTATTAACTTTTACCTATGCCCTGCAATGAAATTAAGTAGAGAGGGTTGTGGGAATGCAAGAGATTACTACTGTGAAAACTAAAACTGTGAGACTATAACATCCTAGGGGTCAACTAGAGACCCACGACTAAAATTCCACAAACTATACAGTAAAGCCTCCTGTGCTTCAAACTGTCATTGTAACCCCATTCCATTAACCGTAAGACAATAGAAATACGTAAATTAACAAATAATTTTAACTTGAAGAATCAGACTGTATATTAATAAGCAAGACCCTAGTTTCTTGTTCATTATTCAAAAATTTCCCAGACCACATCCCATTAAACCAATAGGTCCAAACCTTGTCCTCAACCTGAAGTCACCCTAAGCGAATACACCAACCCTCAGTCTCACCGGTCCCATCCAAGCCCCTGAACATGTCAATATAAATCTACCATATTATATAAAAATAACTACAAATATAACTTTAAAATCTTCTCCAACCCAAATAATAAATGTTACTACTCATATATTAACACAAAATAATACTATATGTACTTAAAACTCTACACCCACTTTAACTTAAAAAATTACACACCTCCCTTTTACATCATGTCCACTTCTAACTCGCCCCTCAAAAAGTTCCCCCTATTACCTAGTAGCCTCTAAAGAGACTCGGTTCACATGCTCCATGGATTTAACCCCTTGTATAAATCAAAGATTTGATTTATCCAACAAAACAAGTGGGGAATGTAATAACCAAGCCCCCTGTCCCTGCACCAAGCCCCCTACCCCTGCTACTAATCCCCCAACCCATAGATTTAAAGAATATAACAAGCCCTTTACCCTTCAAAGGGGAAGGGTTTTGTGTCTTAGCCCCAGCCCCCACAAGGATGGAGGAGGTAAATTCTGAGAGAAGAGATAAACTTACAGAAGGAAGGGAGGGGTATGATTTAAAGAAAGCCCCTGGTGCAATACCCCCTGGTGGAAAGTCCTGAGTTCCTTAGAAACTTAACCAACTCTTATGCCTGTACTTTGTACCCCTGAACTATTTATGAACCGTGTACCTAATGACCTATGAAGTAATGAACTCGTGATGTATCATATGATTCATGAACCAATATGTACCCCCACCCTGTGGCCCTGCTTTAACTGCTATTATCAGCTTCTGTATTGTGCTAGTTTGCTTTGCTGACCACGCAAGAAAAATGGTATAAAAGGATTGCCTGCCTGGCATTCGGGACTGCATGCCTTTATGGTATCAGCCCCCTGCAGGTGTAATAAATTTTATCCATTATTGCATCAAAGTGGGGTCCATCTTTCTATCTCTGTGACTCAGTTTACTTCAAGGTTTTTTCTGATTCCATATAAAACTAAGCACTATTTTTTCAAGCTCTTTAAAGTACGACAATGGTGCTTTAATATAGATTGCATTAAATCTGTACATTGCTTTGGGTAGTATGGACATTTTAACAATGTTGATTCTTCCCAGCCATGAGCATGATATGTTTTTCCATTTCTTAACATCTTCAGCTAATTCTTTTCTCAGAGTTTCATAGTTCTCCTTATAGAGGTCTTTCATGTTCTGTGTTAGGTAAATTCCCAAATATTTCATCTTCTTTGGCACTATTGTAAAAGGAATAGAGTCCTTGATTGTTTTAAGCTACTGACTTGTAAGTATTGATTTTGCATCCTGAGATGCTGCTGTATTCCTTGATCACTTCTAAGAGTTTTGAAGTTGAGTCCCTGGGATTTTCCAGGTAGAGGATCATATCATCAGCGAAGAGTGAGAGTTTGATCTCCTCTGACCTATTTGGATACCCTTGATCGCCTTCTCTTGCCTGATTGCAATGACTAAGATTTCCATTACTATGTTGAATAGCAGTGAAAACAGTGGGCATCCTTGCCTCGTTCCTGATCTGAGTGGAAATGTTTTCAATTTTACACCATTCAATATGATATTGGCTTGGGTTTGCTGTAGATGGCCTCTATCAGTTTAAGAAATGTACCTTCTATGCCATTTTCTTAAGAATTCTGATCATTAAAGGATGCTGGATATTATCAAAGGCTTTTTCTGCATCAATTGAGAGAATCATATAGTTTTTTAAATTTTATTGATAGCCCTTAAAATACGTTTTAATGTATTTGATTTACATTATCATTCAGTTTGTGATACTTTATATTTTTCCGGTGATTTCTCCTTTGATGGATGGATTAGGATTATCATGAATTATCAGAGTGTATTGAAACATCCTTGTGGGAAGGTTTATTACCACTGTTTAATTTACTAATATTTGGTGCTTTTGTATCTACTGCTGTTGAGTTCTAATTTAATGCCATATTTTCAGAGACTATATTATGTAAAATTTTAACCTTTTGAAGTTTATACAGAGATGTTTTACGGACCAATGTATGGTGTAGCTTGGTGAATCTCCGTGTGCTCATGAAAAAACCAGGTATTCTGGAAGGATTGGGTCTAGTTTCCTATCAACATTAATCAGCTCAAGTTGCTTGATAATTTTACATGTATTCATATATTCCATGTCTATATCGATTTATTTTTAGTTGGCTTGTCAGTTGCTGAGAAAAGAACATTCACTCTCTGGGTATAGGTTGGGTGCAGGGGCTCATGCCTGTAATTCCAGCACTGTGGACCAATCTGAGGCAGAGCAAAATCCTGTCTCTAAAAATAGCTGGACGTTTTGGTGGGCACCTGTAGTCCCAGCTACTCAGGAGGTTGAGGCAATAGGATTGCTTGAGCTCAAGAGTTTGAGGTTGTGGTGAGCTATGCCATCATGGCACTCTACTAGGGGGATGGGGGGACAACAAAGTGAGACTCTGTCTCCAAAAAAAAAAAAAAAAAAAAAAACTGGCTAGGAGCCCATAGCACAGTGGTTATGGTGTTGGCTGCATGCCCTGAGGGTGGTGGGTTTGAACCCAGCCTGGGCCAGCTAAAACAACAATGATAACCGCAATAAAAATAGCTGGGTGTTGTGGTGGGCATCTGTAGTTCCAGTACTTGAGAGGCCGAGGCAAGAGAATTGCTTACACTCAAGAATTTGAAGTTGCTGTGAGCTGTGACTCCATGGCACTCTACCCAGGGCTACAGCTTGAGACTCTGTCTCAAACAAACAAATAAACCAAAAAACAAACAAACAAAAAAAACACCCCAAACTCTCTGGGTATGTCTGTTTTTTATTGTCCCCATTTTCATCCTCTTTTATTATTAAGAAACATTGCTTCTATCTCTAGCAGCAGTCTCTGTCTGCAGTGTGCTCTGTTCTACAGTAATACAGCACCAGTTGCCTGTGGTCACTGTTTCCACGTCTCACTTGTTTCATCTTTTTACTTTCAACCTGCATGCAAAGTGCATTACTTGCACATAGAATATAGTTGTGTTTCACATTTTATTCCATCTAAAAACTGAAGTCTCTTGAAAGGAGTGTTTAGTGCATGCTGTTTAAAGTAATTACTGATGCACTGTGCCTTCGGCCACTTGATAGCTCTCTGTTTTCTCACCTGCTGTGTGCTCCTCTTCTTCTGCTTTAGTTTGAGTGCATGAAATACTTTTAACTATTCCATTTCAGTCCTCTATTGCCTTTTTTAGCTACATCTATAATGATCTCAGTTTGGTGTGGCTATGTATCATTATGACATAATATGTATTTATTACAAGTTACATCTTTTACTTAGAGTTAACATAAATGCAAAACATAGGGAACTTGCAATTTGCAAGGAAATTGACAGGAAAAAATTATAATCTTTCTTGTTTACCCATATATTGGCAATTTCCAACGAACTTCATTGTTCTTACAGATCCAAGTTGCCATTGGTGCCACCCATTAGCCTGAGGAAGCTCCTTTAGCAACTCTTGGCCATGGATATTTTCAGGATTTGTTTCTTTATATGAAAAAATGAAATGTAGAATTTATTTTTTTCTCTTTTTATTTTACAGTTAGAATAGATTTAACAATGCTCATTATTTTCAGTTTCCCCATCATAAATTCTTTTATTTTGGGGTCTTTGGGTTTTCCTTGTTTGCTTGTGTGCTTCATGTTTACATCCACAGTTAGTCTTGGAGGGAGTCCTGTCCATGCCACGACAGTTGTAGAGGCCTCTGTTGCTGCAGGCTCACCATTGCCCTTGCCCTCGCCCTACTGAGGCAATTTCTCCCAGACCAATGTTTTTGCGGGGTCCTCAGCCCCAGGTCTCTGCAGTACGTGGGTGGTGGAGCAGGCTGCAGAAAGGTAGTTGGTTGTGCACTGGTGCTGGCTCAAGATCAGAGGCTCTCAGAGTGTGGTGGAGTAGTATTGGAATCTGTTTCTGAGTAGCCCAGGAAGTCAGCTCACTTTTTTTTCTGTAACACTGAGCCTACTGGGGGTGGGGGGTGGGGGAATTTCCAGGTAATATTACGAGATTTCAGCACATCTCTGAGCAGCCACTGTTACACAGGGTGCTCAGTTCCTACTCCTTGATGTATGCAGGGCCAATGGGCTCAATCCTTTCCCACAAAGGCAAGAACATGCCAGCCTGATCGGATGCGTGTGCCTGCTCCTGCGTCTCCTGAGGGCTGGGTGGTCTCAGTGGCCACTTAGCTTTGTTTCTGTGTCTCCTGTTCCCTTCTGGCACATGCAGACACTCAAGTGTGCCTTCAGCACGGACCTTATGTCCATTCCCCCTTCGTGCTGTGGACAGTGGAGCTTCCTGCACCCAGTCAGCTGCTTTCCTGAGAGGAGTCACGGGTCTGCATTTCCTGTAATGTACTTCCTGTCCCTGCCACCTGCCTGGTCCCTGTCGCCCAGTCACAGCTCTCTGTGGTTTTGGTTCACACTTCGCTGCTTCCAGGCCCCGGAAGATCAGCAACATATCAGCTGCTGTTGGATGCCTGGCACACAGTAGGTGCTCGGTTAGTGTTTGTTGAATGAATGGACAAGTAGGTACTTTGATTTGTAGTCAGAAGAAAATGTATATTAGAAAAAATTTAGGTCTAGGTCATTGCAGTTGTATTTGCCCCCACCTGCAACTCCCGGGAATAGAAAGATTCCAAATGTCTTTGGCTAAGATAGGTGAAAAAAAAACTCAATGTCAGGAAATCCAAGCCCACGTTTAGGGTTGTTGTTTTTAAATCTTTGTGACACTGTGAAAGACCTGTACAATGTTTCTGACATTGTTTTAGTTACATATTTTCATTAATAGATTTAATCGTAGTGTTTAGGAGAATTACGTGTGATTCAAATCTAACATCTTCCAGCTCCCTGAACCTGAAATCCAGGGTGGCTAACCAGGTCTAGGATGAAGCCCGGTGCTCTGCAGGAAATGTGACAGAGTGAGGGGAAGGAGCATTTCTAGTTCACATAATAAAACCACAGAAAGTCCATGAACATTCTTATATGATTCCAAAAGCCTTTTTAGAAGTCAAACCGCAGAGTCAACTGGCCTAGACAAAACACTGGCAGAGTTGGTGAGTTCAAGTGTAGGTTCAGGATTGCCCGAAAACAGCTCCAGAGTTGAGAAACATCTTTTAAATTGAGTCATGGAAAGTTATTTTAGCTTTATGGCTAGGAAAGGTGTTACAGCTGTCTCCTGGAATGTACCTGAGTGGTCTAATTAAGTGCCCATTGCTCTCCTGGGGCTGCTATTCGCACCTCTTACACCAAAGTGCCCCATACTCGTGACTGCAGCTTCTTTCAATGAGCAGAGATTGGGCAGCAGTTCAATCCTTAGTGAAGGGCCTCTGCTGGGGCCAAGGTGGGAGATGGAGAGCACAGCTGGCTTGTGAGGTAGGTGAGACAAGCCCCAGGAGGAAAGATGAAAAGTAAACCTCTCATAAAGGGCGGGCTGGAGAGACAGGGCAGGAGAAGCTGCTTGTGGCTGAGGGCTGCTTTAGACCACTGTCATCCGGGGTCATGGAGTTCTCCCCCCTTGAAATGAGAAACCATTTTCTTTCCAGGTTTGGAGCACTGAGTTTATTGCCTTCCCCTAATGAGGAACTGTTTTCATTCCTTTCAGTTCTCTGCTGAGAGATTAAACAGATAATATGGGAACTGTGTGGTCAGGCCTGGCATGGAATGAACTCTCAGCACATTCTTGTCCTGTCCCGGAAGCCTCCTTTCCCTGTATTCTTTCCAAAGGGAGGTCACTAAGCTGGTGGCCCTAGCAGGGCACAGTGTCTACAGTCTAAGAGAGAGAAGTTGGAAACGCTGAGAGGAGTGGAGTTAGGACCAAGACCCCATACGGGGGGAGTTATGTGTGAGTTCAGCATGCAAGTAATCAATGGGTGAGCTGGTCAGTGACCAGTGCAAACTGCTGTGGACTTGACTGTGAATTGCTGTAACAGCGAGATTACTTGGTAAGCAGGGTAGGATGTTTTCAGACTACAGGTTTGTGACTGGTATTTGAGCCAATTAAAGTAAAATCTTACTTGAAGCAACTCTGTTGTCTGAGTATGTAAATTGGGTTTGGGGCTTAAATGTACAAAATTCATTTACTGACATTTCAAAGTCATGCCAAAAATAATGGCAATGGTTCCCTTTTATTTTTTCCCTTTGATATCTGTTCTTTTATTCATTTATTTATTTTTGAGACAGGGTCTTAAGCTCTCACCCTGGGTAGAGTGCTGTGGCATCACAGCTCACAGCAACCTCAAACTCTTGGTCTTAAGTGATTCTTTTGCCTCAGCCTCCCAAGTAGCTGGGACTACAGGTGCCTGCCACAACACCTGGCTATTTTTTTTGTTGTTGCAGTTGTCAATTGTTTACCTGGCCCAGGCTGGGTTTGCCAGCCTGAGTGTATGTGACTGGCGTCCTACCCACTGAGCTATGGGCACTGCCTAGTTCTTACATTTGAAACTATTTTTTAATTAGGTCAAAGCTAGGATTCTAATGAGTATCTGCATTTGGTGAATTCCTTCTTTCTGTCCTGTTATTCTAAATTCATGCGAAGAATATTTATTTTTCCAACACATTTTTAATTTCCCAAGTACTAGTTATCTTGGATTGTTTGAAGCAATCTAAGAATAAATGAGTAAGCTCAGTAAAATGCCAGGAGGTATAGGAGCCAGTTACTTCAGATAACTTGCTTTGTCTTTCTGGGCCTTGACTCAAACATTAATAAAAATAAAGGACTGGATTAGATGATTTCAAAGTTTTTTCCAGCTTTATTTTTCTGCTACAAAGAATATCTGCAGTCAGTATGATATTTTGGGTAATAACATCTACCATTTTTAGAATTACAGAAATTTCGGTGACTCCTAGAAGACATTATGCAGGTTGATCTGTTTGTAGGTGATACAAAATCAAATGGAAAAGGTCAATTAGATTTTTATGAGAATTGTTTAAGTATGTGGGAAGCATTTGCTTGGTAGACATTTGAAGAGTTTAGAAATTTGAATATGCTATTCTTGTATATGCAGTTTAAAATATCTAAAGAGTTAGCAAATGTTTGCAAATGGGACCAAATATGAATCAAAGTTTGGTGAATATTAAAATTTACCAAATTATAAATAGGATAATAGGATTTCAAAGTTAAACGCTTAAGAAAAAAGTTTTCAATTTGTAGTTTTAATAAAGCTAATATTAATTCTTAAAAAGGATAGGATAGCTATAAAAATCTACTATGTACTCAAAAGCTGGCCTCAAGGACACGGACGTTCCCACATCAATTATTTCACCTTTGTGCCCTCAGCATCTGGGATGCGGCACTCAGAGGCAGCGTAATTAACCTTTGCTGACAACTATAGCTTGGTATTGTCAACAAAATTTCAAAGGTTTAGTTCAGTCTTATTACTTACTGATTCATGAGTTGAGCAGCAGCTCATCTAAAGAGTAAATACACTGGGCATCACAGAATAGTCAGATTTTATTAGGTGGGTTGAGCAGGAAAAAGGAAACAGCATAACACAAAAGTAGTTTGTTCAAGTCAGGTACTTCACGTGGCTTTCCCTGTGGGGTCAAAGCAGGGACTTCCTCATCCAGCCCTGAAACCGGTCTGTTTGGAGATTTGGTTATAATCTCTCTCCCAGTTTCTTGAAGGTCAGATGAATAGTTTAGTTTCAGTTTGCTGACTTGGAATTTCAGCATGAGTAATTTCATTTTTGGTCTGTTGGGGACTCAGTCCAGATCAGTGGCCTCCTCTAAATTTTATTTAATGACACTCAAAATGGGGAGGCCCCTCGAAGCTGAGTGGGGAGAGGGCTCAGTCACAGGCAACTGCCACAGATGGTGCTGAGCACGAGCCAGCCAGAGGAACTTGGCAGAAAAATGAAACACCCATTTGTTGTTTTGGTCAAAAAAAGTAATTTATATCTTAAAGGAGTTATTCTAAGTATCAGCAGTTTTCCTGACTTCCAGAACCACTCTTGTACCCTGAGACTCTAGTGTAAAAATTCCTTTGCTGTGGGTGAGAGCTGGTCCCAGCCACCCTGTTGGCTGCCCGAGATCTTCCCTCTGCTGGGTCCCTAAGACAAAGTCAGAAATATCTAATTTGCTTCTTTCTTTTTTTCCTGAGTCTCAAGCTGTCGCCCTGGGTAGAGTGCTGTGGCATCACAGCTCACAGCAACCTCAAACTCTGGGGCTTAAGCGATTCTCTTGCCTGTGCCTTCCAAGTAGCTGGGACTACACGCCCCCGCCACAATGCCTGGCTATTTTTGTTGTTATTGCAGTTGTTTTAGCCAGCCCAGGCCAGGTTGGAACCTGCCAGCCTCAGTGTATATGGCCGGTGCCCTACCCACTGAGCTATGAGTGCCGCCTCACTGCTTAGTTCTTATTTTTCATTAAGCTGGAATAGTTTCCCAGCTTTTCCCTTTTTATTGGTCTTAATATTTTCGATGGTTTGCTCAGTTCTCCATCTCCACTACACTCCTTGTTTGCTCTTAATAATCACATCAGGTGACTGAGGTCTGGGCTTAAATACCTTCAGAGACAGGAAACTTTGGAGAAAACTGCTGAGTTCTCATCTTAACCTCCCACCAGTTACACAGGTGACCAAATTACTCCGTATTAACCTCAAAAAGTTAACGTTGACATATTTCCAATATGTAATGTGGATAGTAAATCTATATTCAAATTCTTCAATTGTTCCAATAATGTCCCTTATAGCTTTTTTAAAATCTAGGATTCGGTGAAAGCTTGTGTATTATATTTCCTTCAAGTTAGTCTGTTCTTAATCTAGCTAATGTACTTTCTTTTAATTTACAACAGTTTACCTGCTTAGATTTTCCTCTCTTGACATTGGTATTTTGAAGAGTCCAGATCATTGGTTTTGCAAATATCCTTCTATTTGGCTGTGTTTGAACATGACTGTTTGATTTTTTGACAGGTCTGGATTCTGGGACATTCTTATTTATACGGTACTAACATTTTGTTGTCATTTTTACCCACTGAGGATAGTTTTAGCTCTGCGATGAGAATAAAAGTATTTTGCACACTATTTTTTGAAAAACTGAACAAATGAATGTTAATGAGCTTTCAGTTGAAAAATGTAGTTATCATGACTCTTGGTGTCTGGCAACAGGTGGTACAGGATCCTCTGGCCAAAGCACTTACGATTTGGGTTCGCAGCCAGTGTTGGAAGCTAACACTTGTGCTCATAATGGGGAAAAGAAGCAACAAAAACCCTTAAAAAGTAGTAGCCCTTGGCACATATTGTAATTATGCTGTAGTTGAGACATAACTCAGCTTTGATTGGAAAAAAAAGATTTGGTGTGCTGTGGAGGTGAGGTAGAAAAGCAGCCCTGTATATGACAAAATTCGAGTCTTCGCAAGTACTCATCAGTTCTGAAGATGCAAGCTCAGGCTCTCCTGGAGTCAGACATTCCCAGTTTTTATTTCTATGACATAGAATTGGCAAACAAGTAGCTTAGTGATTCATATGAATAGGAGTGTATCTGAAGATCTGGAATTCTAAATAAACGTTCTTGAGAAAAAACAAACATCCCATGAGCTTGGCAATGTCTCTCAGCAGCTGGGAGTAAAATCAAGTTAGTACATAGTTGCTGAGTGCTCTAAACAAACCTAAATCCAAATGTTGAAAATAAGATTTAGCTGCACGGGATGACAGAGAAGGAGAGGGCCTCACGCCTGCTTATTAGAAAAGGTGTCATAAGGCAGAATGTGAGTCATTTCTTTTTTATAAATTTCAGATTGATATGAGGGTACAAATGTCTAGGGTACATTATTTTCATTTCTAAGATAAATTTTAAGCTGTAGTTGAGTCCTTCGTCCTGGGAGTATGCTGAACATCCTTACAGCGTGCACTTTAGGTGAGATCCACCCTGCTCCCTTTCCCCTCTCCTTGAATGTGAGTAATTTCTAAGATAATTGTGAGGACCATGGCTTTAGAACTCAGAGGCATTGATGTAGCCCTGTCTTCAACTCTGAGAAAATTCATTTCATCTCTTTCCATATCCGTTAAAACAAGGGCATTGGAGTCACTGAAATGTAACATTCCTTTCAGTGTTAACAGTATTTAATTCTATTATTCTGTGAGAAGGCCTGAAGGAGGAAGTATTTTACATAGGCAAGATTTGGTTGGGGTGAGAAGACTTGTAATAGTGAAAATAATTGATCTCTTCACTTTCCACCCTCTTGAATAAACACCACTGATTACCACCTTTGTTATCTCATGCGTAGGTCACCTGCAATGTGCCTGTCAGGGACAGATGTGTACTTGTGACTGCAGAAAAAGGGTAGGCTCACATGTATCAGTGTAGAGCTTCCATTCTGCTCTACAGTGAGAGATCTTGAAATTTTACTTGCAAGCACTTTATGTCATATCCTGTACCCTAAAGTGGCCCTCACCCAGACCTCTACCATCAGAGTCCTCTCCGGATTCTCTTGGTAGTTCAACACTGGATAACTAGTTGATTTTGACGTAGAGTCTCATTCTGTCGCCCTGGGTAGAGTGCTCTGGTGGCACAGCTCACAGCAACCTCAAACTCCTGGGCTCAAGTGATCCTCCTGCCTCAGTCTCCCAAGTAGTTGGGACAATAGGCACCTGCCATAACACCCTGCTAGTTTTTTTTTTTTTAAGAGACAGGATCTGGCTCAAGACAGGTGAGAGGAGTCTTAGACAATGACTACATGCCCAAGGCTTGCCGTGGGCTCGGGTTCTCTCTCCGCAAGGAGCACCTGCGGATGAATTGGCTGAGGGCCCGCCCCCCAGCTGCAAATCATCTTGCTCAGAGGTCGTGTGGCTCTTGGAGTCCTCTACATATCCCCCCTCTAGTGTATGAAAGACATTTCTGGATAGGCAAGGGAGATAATCTGTCATTGGTTATTTCAGCTATTCTCACTGAGGAGCTTTCCTTCTTGCTAAGTAAAAGAAACAAAAGGGCATATAAGAATAACAAAATTACACCAACAGAACTAATCTGGGTATAAAGGAAACTATTTTAGCCAAACTAGGCATAGGGGAAAACATGTCCCCTTTGTGCTAATCACCAACTATGGGGCTGATCCATAGGGCCTATAATGCTTCCATGGGAAATATTAATCACCACCCGAAGTTATGTTAGGTGGGGAAAGGGCTGTACCAAACTCAGACCCATTCAAAAGAGCAGTATAAGTTAAAGATTAGGTGCCCAACTGAAACAGATTTAAAACCTACAAGAGAAATTCTCTTACCTTGGCCGATACCAGTATAACCTTTACCTCGAAGCCTGCTGTTTGAGATCTTGTCATAACTCTCAAAGGTTTAGAATATGCATACTAAGCTTACCTGGGGCTTGTTATTCAGCCCCAAATAATGAAATCCTGTATCAATCTTCCCACTCTGCATAGAAGCTCCAACTGCCTCTTAGAGAAATAGGACGCTGACCGCTCTTAACTGCGTCCTGCTGATGATGGATGGTGATAGGGGAGAGGCAGCTAGAGTTCCCACAGAGCAGATTGATCCAGGGTTTCTCGATTATGAAATTACCTAGGCTCCAAAATTAAGGGTCCTGTGAATAAAAGAAAAGTTAGTGAAAACAAATTTGTTAAAGTGCTAGCAAGATTTCCTGCTTGTTTTGAGGAGTAATCCAGCGGGCTGGTAGCCACTGCTTCTCTTGTTCTGTAATAATATGGGCAAAACCTCGACCCCAATGCCGTACATAACCAGGTTTCCACTTTGACATGTCAGGTTTTCTATAAAAAATAGATTGTTGTATTGGAGACGATGGTGGGTGAATGAGAGATGTCCAATGGTGTTCTGCAGCTGTCTTTCTGTCGTTGCTGAGATTCAGAAAATTGAGAGTGAAAAGAGCTCTAGTGAGCATGTACTTAGGACTATCCTTCAAGGGGAGGATCTCCTTTCCCCCTGTTTATCTAACATCTTTCAATGTTTTATGATGTCGCTCAATAATGGCTTGTCTTTGAGAATTGTAAGGAATACCATGAGATAATTGAATATTAGGAAGGTATTTAATTTGTGAGTAGAATAAGAAGGTGCATTATCAGTTTGAATAGATTTAGGGAGACCTATAATATTAAACAACTCTAACAAATGTTGAATGACGTGGTGAGTCCTTTCTCCTGGTAAGGCTGTAGCCCAAGAGAAGTGAGAAAAAGTATCTATGGAATGATGAACATGTTTCAGTCTACCAAAGGATGAGACGATGGTCACATCCATCTGCCATATCTGATTTGCTGTTTCTCCTCTAGGGTTGGTTCCCTCTGGAAAGGGAGGTAAGTATCTTTGAACAAGAATGGCTGTTAGAAAGAATCTTGTGAGACTGAGTTCTTGTAAGTTGAAATTTCCTATGGAGCATTTTTGCATTAGAGTGTGTGTAAGAGTGAAAGGTAGGAGCTTTTTGAACTGTGCCAATAAGGGCCCAATCTTTGCATTCAATGAGGTCATTGGACCCGGTAATATGGTGTGTGCTCTGATATGAGTTATGTAGATAGGGTGAGTACGATGACTTATAAGTGCCTGAATAGATCAAAAGAGAAGAAATCTCATCAGTGGAAGTGATGGTTGCTGTTTCTATCCTCTTAATAGCTATGCAGGCATACTGAGAGTCCATAACCACATTTACTGCACAAGGAAAGTCTTGAAGTAAAATAAAAATAGTATATATTTCA
>CAUYON010081193.1:0-11360 GCA_963573935.1 Arctocebus calabarensis
CTCCTGGGCTTAGGCGATTCTCTTGCCTCAGCCTCCCGAGTAGCTGGGACTACAGGTGCCCGCCACAACGCCCGGCTATTTTTCTGTTTTGCAGTTCGGCTGAGACTGGGTTTGAACCCCCCACCTTCGGCATATGGGGCCGGCGCCCTACTCGCTGAGCCACAGGTGCCACCCAAGGCCGTTCCTTTATATAACTATAGTACTATTATCACACCCAACACTAATATAGTAATATGTCTATATTTATTTTTCTCCAATTGTACCAAAAATGTCCTTTAAAACTGTTAAAATATGGGCAGCGCCTGTGGCTCAACAGAGTAGGGTACTGGCTCCATATGCCGGAGGTGACGGGTTCAAACCCAGCCACGGCCAAAAACTGCAAAAAATAAAAAAAACAAAAATAAAAATCTCAGATTTAAAAAAAAAAACAAAACTGTTAAAATACTAGGCCCAGTCGAGGATCGTGCATTGCATTGGTTTTCATGACTCTTTCTAATCACTTTTATTTATTTATTTTTGAGACAGAGCCTCAAGCTGTCACCCTGGATAGAGTGCCGTGGCATCACAGCTCACAGCAGCCTCCAACTTCTGGGTTCAAGTGATTCTCCTACCCCCACCTCCCAAGTAGCTGCGACTACAGCACCCGCCACAATGTTTGGCTATTTTTTGTTGCAGCCATCATTGTTTGTCGAGCCCAGGCTGGATTCAAACCCCCCAGCTCAGGTGTATGTGGCTGGCGTCTTAGCCACTTGAGCCACAGGTGCCAAGCCTCTAGTCACTTTTATTTATTTATTTATTTATTTTTCTCTAGTCCCTTTTAAATAGAATAGAACCTCCGTGAGCTGACTGCCCCTCAGAGACTGCAACAAACTGCTCAACTTATAGAGATGGTCAATCTTAAGAACTAGGCCTCCTGAACTGATATGTACATGTGGTGCAGTACAGTCTATGAAACTACACTATATCCTACGGTTAGGGTTAGGGAATGTACTATATACTACCCCCTACACTGGAACTGTTGGTTTCCTCACGTTTATGGCAAGGCTGCTCCATGGGCCACGTTGTGTCATTCTCACTCAGCCACTCCTGGGGTGGGCGATGCCAGTCTGTCTCATTATGGGTGAGATTAAGTTTGATCACTTGCTTAGGGTGATATCTACCAGGTCTCTCCATGGAAAAGGCACCATTTTCCTTTGTGATTGATGAGTAACCTGTAGGGTGGTCAGTCCTCTGTGATTGTGTGATTTCCTGTTCCCCTACCACCTTCACCAAATGGTTTTCACATCCACATTTCTCCTCATCTCCCTTAACTTTAAAAGTCAATTCTGAGAAGGTGGCTAATAATTTTGCAGTAAGTTCAGGGTCTTTAAAAGTAGGTACATCTTTACTAGTTAACAGCTTGGGAAAAATTCAGTTGGCTTGGAGTTGGGACAGATTTCAATAATAAAGCGATCTCTTCGTTTTCCAGATAACTCCTAGCAAGTTATCCCTTATCCTAGGGTTTCACCATAGTCTTGTAGCTCCATACTGAAAAGCGTTATTCTTCTCTAAGCTGTGATCAGTGTGGCTGAAAGGTTATGGAATTTGGCACGACTCCCTGACACGCAATTCATCTGACAATGTGAATGACTGCCTGAGACAAAAAACCATTATCCTTTGTCATTCAGTCTAGCAAATATGGAAGAAACCCAACCCTTATAGGCTTATTCAACCAGCTAAGTCCTGGCTGGTTGTATAAAGAAGGAAACCTGATGTTGTAAGAAAGCACCAAGGATGTGCCTATGAACCCTAAGGACTGGGTGAATAGGTGGGTAGTGGGTAACTGCCCTCATCCACCAACAATACTTATTAAGCTTCTATCCCAGGCCAGGCTCTCTAGGCACAGAGGTTTCAGCATCTGAAGGAACAAGTCCCACCCTCACAAAGCTTGCATTCTATTGGCAGGAGACAGGCAAGAAATAAGGTCAGATGGTGAAAAGTGCTATAGATAATAAGATAGAAAAGAGATAGGAGTGCAGTGCCTATGGCTCAACGAATAGGGCGCCAGCCCCATACGCCAGAGGTGGCAGGTTCAAACCTAGCCCTGGCCAAAAACTGCAACAACAAAATAGAAAGGAGATAGGAGCCAGGAGGGCGAAGCTACCATTTCAAACAGAGTAATTAGAGTAAACACTCAAGCAGAGACTTCAAGAAGCAAACAAAGCCATGGGGGTGCCTAGGGACAAAGTGTCCCACCTTGAAAGGTGAGAGAAAGCTAAGTTAGGCAGGTGCGTCTGGCATGTTCCAGGAAGTACAATGAGGTCAGTAGACCTAGCTGAGAGGGAAGAAGGGGCGGCGGCAGAGAAAGCATCAGAGCGGAGTGACGGAAATCTGCTGGGGTTTGAAGCCGGTTTTTCTTTTTGTAGAGACAGTCTCACTTTATCGCCCTCAGTAGAGTGCTGTGGCATCACACAGCTCACAGCAACCTCCGACTCCAGGGCTTAGGCGATTCTGTTGCCTCAGCCTCCAGAGTAGCTGGGACTACAGGTGCCCACTACAACACCCACCTATTTTTCTGTTTTTGCAGTTTGGCCGAGGCGGGGTTTGAACCCGCCACCTTCGGTATATGAGGCCAATGCCCTACTCGATGAGCCACAGGCGCCACCCTGAAGCTGGCTTTTCTTTAAAAGGATCACTGAATCCCCAAATAGCAATAATTTTTTTAATTCACTAGCGAAACAAGGAAGCAATTAGAACAGTTTATGTTACCCCTTTTGAGGCCAGCACTGTTCCCTCAGCAATAGAAACTTAAGGTATAAACAAGGTATTTCCCAAACAAGCATGGCTAGAGCCCATGAAGGGGGTGGCAGTTCAATAAGAATCCCACCTCATGGCCGCAATGGCCCCAGAGCTGTGGCCGATGATGACGGTCTTCTCATCACAGTGCAGCTCTGTTTCCATGAAGGGTAGCCAGATGCTCTCTCGAGCTGTAACTGAGGTTAGGGTAATGAAAATATGTGTCACTGGAAGGGACAGCCTCAGTCTAATGCTGCTCCCCCTTGCTAACGAACAAATGATTATTCAGTAGTTCACAATTTTTAAAACTGCAGGACCACAAAAGGCTGTTTTAATGTGCCAAAGATTTATGTGTTGCTTTTTTGAAAGACCCAAATCTAGGTGGCACCTATGGCTCAAAGGAGTAGGGTGTTGGCCCCATATGCTGAAGATGGTGGGTTCAAACCCAGCCCTGGCCAAAAACTTTAAGGAAAAAAAAAGAAAGAAAGAAAGACCCAAATCTACAATCTTTCAGTAAATGTTTTTTTTGTTTGTTTGTTTTGGCCGGGACCAGGTTTGAACCCGCCACCTCCGGTATATGGGGCCGTTGCCCTACTCCTTGAGCCACAGGCGCCACCCCACTTTTATTTTTTATCATGTTCTTATAAGGAAATACTGAGACAATAGATAATAAAACGTAACTCAGAAGCTTTAATGTAAACTTTCAAGCTTAAGAAAAACCTCTTGACAATATTCTGTCTAATATTCACATACATTATATTCTTTCTTTCCAACAAAGAAGATTCGTGAGACAAGTCATGGGCACACCTAGAACAAAAGTGGCAATACAAGCATCGTGATTGTAAATATTAGGCTCTCAAATTGATGCTGTAGGCAGGTGTGTCCAACCGTCTTTCTTTTCTGCCACATATTGGAAGATGACTTTAAAGTCTTGGGCCAGACATTAAATACAAAAACACTAACAAAAGCTGATGAGCAAAAAAAAAAAGAAGGTCCATGCATATTTTTCATGATATCCAACACCACATATAAGTATAATAGTTTTCAAATAATCTGCCTATGGCCCATGGGCCATTGTTTGGGCACCCCAATAAGTCTGATCTTATCTCTGCCTCCAATGTAAGAACCATAGATTTTGCCTAAGTATATTTGTAGACTTAAAGAAGGGAAAATCAAATTGCTGCAAAGTTGCAAAATAAATTTTACCAAGCCTATGTGCTTTTCTTGTCCTTAATAAAATTTTCTATATTTTTTTGTATACTCCTCCCCAAGTTTCTTGCCTTATTCATTCTTTTTTTTTGAGACAAAGCCTCAAGTTGTCACCCTGGATAGAGTGCCGTTACATCACAGCTCACAGCAACATCCAATTCCTGGGCTCAAGCAAGTTTCTTGCCTCCGCCTCCCAAGTAGCTGGGACTTCAGGCGCCCGCCACAACGCCCGGCCATTTTTTGGTTGCAGCCGTCATTGTTGTTTGGCGGGCCCGGGCTGGATTCGAACCCGCCAGCTCAGGTGTACGTGGCTGGCGCCTTAGCCAGTTGAGCCACAGGCACCGAGCCATATTCACTCTTAAGTATATATTCATCTTTGGTTTCTCCACAGTAACATTCTCCTATTCTCTACCACAAAAATGGTAAGAGCAAAACCCAACAAGATGAGGCTATTTGAAAACAAGTTTAAAACTTACTTGGGTCAGGCATGTTTTTAGCCAAACACTGGAAACCAGGTATCTATGACAGGAGGGGAAAAAAAGCTATAATGAAGAGCTTAATTACAACTGATACTTTGCCACTAAGAAATGAGACACCGGATATGATCTTTATCAATTCAATAAGTATTTGCTTAGGAAATAGGAGTTTACACATGGATGTACAATCCCTCCTCATAAATCCCATCTGTATAGCTAGCCAGTCTGCTGATCTCTGTACAGACAGACCTGTATCTGCAGTGTTGTGTCTACGTATATCTCAACAGTCCTGTGTTATAGAAAGGCATGAACAAATGTTCTAGACAGATTAGCCAGAGCCACAGAGATGCTGTACCAGGAAGTAAGTAAAACGTGGTGCAGAAACGCAGAAACATTGCCAAATATTTGTCATTGCTTGAACTGACAGAAAGTTGGAGATCCCATCCCCTCTGAAGCTCCAACCCTGACCTTTTTGGTTTGTAGTTCTAACCATGGTTTTCAGCCACAGCTCTGAAATTCCGTTCTAAAGACCTACTCTTAACAATGGAGACCCAGAAAGCCAACCTGTTGCCTGGTTATTGAAGAGAGTTTAAAAAAAAAACAAAAAAACAGTGCCTGGCATGGTGGCTCACACCTGTAATCTGAGCACTTAGGGAGGCTGAGGCAGGTGGACTGCTTGGGCTCAGGTGTTCCATACAGCCTGAGCAAGAGTGAGACCCAGAGACCCTGTTTTTAAAAACTAGGTGGGCGGCTCGGCGCCTGTGGCTCAGCGGGCTAAGGCGCCAGCCACATATACCTGAGCTGGCAGGTTCGAATCCAGCCCGGGCCCGCCAAACAACAATGATGGCTGCAACCAAAAATGGCCGGGCGTTGTGGCGGGCGCCTGTAGTCCCAGCTACTTGGGAGACGGAGGCAAGAGTCTCACTTGAGCCCAGGAATTGGAGGTTGCTGCGAGCTCTGATGCCACAGCACTCTATCCAGGGTGACGACTTGAGGCTCTGTCTCAAAAAAAAAAAAAACTAGGTGGGCATTGTGGCCAGTGCCTATAGTTCCAGCGGAACTGAGGCCAGAGGATCACTTGAGGCCAGAAGTTTGAGGTTGCTGTGAGCCGTGACATTAAAGCACTCTACTGAGGGCAACAGAGTGAGCCTCTGTCTCACAAAAATAAAAGTGATAGGCTTGGCGCCTGTGGCTCAACGGGCTAAGGCGCCAGCCACATACACCTGAGCTCGCGGGTTCAAATCCAGCCTGGGCCCGACAAACAACAATGACGGCTGCAACCAAAAAATGGCCGCGTGTTGTGGCGGGCACCTGTAGTGGAGACTGGCTCAAGACCAGGAATTGGAGGTTGCTGTGAGCTGTGATGCCACAGCACTCTATCTAGGGTGACAGCTTGCGGCTCTGTCTCAAAAAATAAATAAAAGTAACAAAATAAAATAAAAAATAAAAACATATTTTACCAAACTGATGCTTAAAAATTTTCAAGAATCACAAGACAACCTATAGAAGCCATTTTTATAAAGCTCACAAAGAAGCTTGTTAAAAGGATACATATAGAGGTTATAAAAGTACTTTAACTTTAAAAGGAGAAGCAGATGAAAAACACAAATTTCAGGATGGCATGGGATGGGAAGACATACAGATTGTTTGGAAGATAACATGTTGGTAATGTTCTTTTTGTTTGTTTGTTTTGTTTTGTTTTTTGCCAGGGGTGGGTTTGAACATATGGGGCCGGTGTCCGACTCCTTTGAGCCACAGGCGCCGCCCGGTAATGTTCTTTTTTTCTTTTTTGAGACAGAGTCTCAGTTTGTCACCCTCGGTAGAGTGCTGTGGCGTTACAGCTCACAGCAACCTCCAGCTCTTAGGCTCAGGTGATGCCCCTGCCTCCCGAGTAGCTGGGACTGCAGGCACCTGCCACAACGCCCGGCTAGTTTTTTGTTGCAGTTTGGCCGGGCCGGGTTCGAACCCGCCACCCAGTGAGCCGCAGGCGCCGCCCACGTTGGTAATGTTCTACCTTGTAGTTTGGTGTTCGTTCCATTATGCTTCATAACTTACACGCAGGTTACGTACATCCTGTCATATAGTAAGTATTGCGTATTTAAATTTTTTTTTTTTTTTTTTTGAGACAGAGCCTCAAGCTGTCACCCTGGATAGAGCGCTGTGGCATCACAGCTCATAGCAACCTCCAATTCCTGAGCTCAAGCGAGTCTCCTGCCTCTGCCTCCCAAGTAGCTGGGACTACAGGCGCCCGCCACAACGCCCGGCCATTTTTTGGCTGCAACCACCATTGTTGTTTGGCAGGTCCAGGCTGGATTCGAACCTGCGAGCTCAGGCGTACATGGCTGGCGCCTTAGCCCGCTGAGCCACAGGCGCCGAGCCTAAATTTTTTTTTTTTTTTTAATCTGAAGCAAGGAACAATGAAGATGGCTGTGCAATTCTGCAGGGCGTCTGCAGAAGCGGAGGGGTGGCCCGGTCCACGCAGCTCTCCGGCCCGAGCCCTCCGAGCCGACTCCGGCGGTGTCACCGACCCACAGCAGCGCCGCTCCCTGTGGCGTCAGCGGACCGCTGGGGAGGAAGGCACGGGCTCGGGGAGGGGCGCCGCGTCCAGACGCCAGGCCTGCCCCCCTGTACCTGCTCCAGCTGCCGCTGCACCCAGCCGTACCAGCCATGGGTGGCCACGTCCCCGCCTCCGTTCCCGGGGACGATCACCGCCTTGCCGGGAGAAGCCATGAGTGCGGCGCCCGCACCGGGCGGCGTCCCCCGGGCGCTCCGAGCGGCGCCCGCACCCTTCTGGGAACTGTAGTTCTGGGGACCCCGCAGGCCGCGGGGACGCCTGGGCCATCCTTTCCGGAACTGCACCAGGCAGCCAAAACCAAACCTGGCCAGGTTCCCGCAGACGTAATCACCTCGTACTGGCCTCTTTCTAGACTCGCGTTTTGCTCCCTTATTTAGGACAACCTGTCGCATGCCCGGGTCGTGTTCTCCCGTCACTAGGCTTACTGAGTAGATCAGTCTCAAACACGCAGAACACAATGTCCACCATATAACCTGGGAACTGAAATGCGTATTATTTTCCTTCTGATTTCAAAACAGTTCTTAGAATAGTCAGTGTCAGCTCTGGTAAATATTTGTCATTGCTTAAAATTCTGTCCTTTTAAAAGATAGTACAGGTGCCTCCCAGCCAGGTGCTGGACAGTTGGGATGCAAAGGAGAAAGAGTTTATGCTGCAGAATGCTGAGCAGGGAGACGGAAGAAACCCCTCAAATCAGCCTCTCCAAGAATTAGGGGGACATAGTTTTTTGTTTGTTTGTTTGCTTTTTGGTTTTTTTGAGACAGAGCCTCAAGTTGTCGCCTGGGCAGAATGCTGTGGCATCACAGCTCACAGCAACCTCCAACTTCTGGGCTCAAGCGATTCTCCTGCCTATGCCTCCTAAGTAGCTGGGATTACAGGTACCTGCCACAACGCCCTGCTATTTTTGTTGTTGTTGTTGTTGCAGCCGTCATTGTTGTTTGGCGGGTGGGCTGGACTCCAACCCGCCAGCTCAGGTGTATGTGGCTGGCGCCTTAGACACTTGAGCCACAGGCGCTGAGCCAGGACACAGTTTTTTGTTTGTTTATTTGTTTCTGTTTTGATTGTTTGGTTGGTTGGTTGGTTGGTTGGTTGGTTTTTTTGAGACAGAGTCTCACTTTGTCACCCTTGGTAGGGTGCTTATGGCATCACAGCTCACAGCAACCTCCAACTCCAGGCTTAGGCTACTCTCTTGACTCAGCCTCCAGAGTAGATGGGACTACAGGCGCAGTCACAAAGCCCGGCTATTTTTGTGCTGGAGTTTGGCTGGGGCCAGGTTTAAAACCCGCCACTATTGGTCTATGGGGTCAGTGCCCTATTCACTGACCCAGGTGCGCCACCCAGTTTTGTTTTTTGAGACAGAGTCTCACTACGTCATCCTCAGTAGAGTGCAGTGGAGTCACAGCTCACAGCAACCTCAAACTCTTGGGCATAAGAGATTGTCTTGCCTCAGCCTCCTAAGTAGCTGGGACTACAGGTGCCTGCACAATGCCCAGCTATTTTTTGGTTGTAGTTGTCATTGTTGTTTGGCAGGCCTGGGCTGGATTCGAACCTGCCAGCTCCAGTGTATGTGGCTGGTGCCCTAGCTGCTGAGCTACAGGCACCAGGGGTGGGGGCGCACTTTTAAAAGATAGTTTAATGCAGTGGTTCTCAACCTTCCTCATGCCGCAACCCTTTTATACAGTTCCTCATGTTGTGGTGACCCCCAACCATAAAATTATTTTCGTTGCTACTTCATAACTGTAATTTTACTACTGTTATGAATCGTAATATAAATATTTGGTATGCAGGATGTATTTAGGCCTCCCTTGTGAAAGGGTCATTCTACCCACAAAGGGGTTGGGACCCACAAGTTGAAAACCAGTGGTTTAGTGGGCAGAGGACTAAGCAATCAGGGTCTGCTTGCTGATAGGCTGATTTCAGGGTGGCGCCATCAGTCCTTTGGTGTGGGCCTGTGCAGTCGGTCAGTTACTGGAGTGTAGGACCTTGGGAGAAGTCAGTTCCTTGGCCTGGGTGGGTCCGTTACTGGAATGCGGGACCTGGAAGCTGTCTCAAAAACTACTCCAGGGTAGGCTCGGCGCCTGTGGCTCAGTGGGCTAAGGCGCCAGCCACGTACACCTGAGCTGGCGGGTTTGAATCCAGCCTGGGCCCGCCAAACAACAATGACGGCTACAACCCAAACAAAAATGGCCGGGCGTTGTGGCGGGTGCCTGTAGTCCCAGCAACTTGGGAGGTGAAGGCAGGAGACTCGCTTGAGCCCAGGAATTGGACATTGCTGTGAGCTGTGATGCCATGACACTCTACCCAGGGCAACAGCTTGAGGCTCTGTCTCAAAACAAACAAACAAACAAACAAAAACTACTCCAGGGTAAGGAAGCAACCAGAGAGAATAGTGATTTTTATCAAGCAAATGGGGGAACAGTAACTGATTATTACCATTATTTTAGCTAAGTCTGCTCCTCCGTGGAGTCCTGTGGGCCCTTAACTCTTCACCTTGCACTCCTTCATCAGTTTGTAAGGGTGGTTTCTGAGTACGTGGAACATTGAGACATACTAAAGTACCAATGAAATGATTTACCTGTAAGTATAGGTAATATATACGCGGCATTATAATATAAATGGCAATTATAATATGGCAGTCCTGATAACTTAGGAACTGGTCATACCTTACAGGTATATCCGCACATTCTTGAATAGAGGTGAGCAGAAGTGTGCATGTGATAAGACACTTTAATAAATCTCTTAAATTTAAAAAAAAAAAAAAGATGGGAACAAACAAGAAAGTGCGTCTTTCTCCTTGCCCCTCCGTGGACTTATCATTATGTATGTCGGGCATGATCTGATGTTGAGAAACACCCCTCACTGGTGTATTTTTTGAACAGGCACAAGTAGGAGACCAGTGATACACTGCCTGGCCACCACAGTTTTGTTCTGTTTTGCTTTTCTGAGACAGTTTTGCTCTCAGGCCCAAGCTAGAGTGCCACAGCATCAGCACAGCTCACAGAAACTTCAAACTCCTGGGCTCAAGAAGTCCTCCTAGTGGCGCCTGTGGCTCAGTGAGTAGGGCACCGGCCCCATATGCCAGAAGTGGCGGGTTCAAACCCAGCCCCGGCCAGAAACTACAGAAAAAAGAAAAAGAAATAAATTCTCCTGCCTCAGCCTCCTAAGTGGCTGGTACAATAGGTATGCACCGCCATGCCCAGCTAATTTTCTTTTAGCATAGAAATGAGGTGTTACTCTCACTCAGGCTGGTCTTCAGCTCCTGAGCTCAAGTGATCCTCCTGCCTCAGCTTCCCAGAATGCTAGGATTACAGGTGGCCCCTGTTCCGCCAGCCCCAATCACCACATTCTCTAGCAAGAGCAAGACATGCCCTAGATTCTGAACCTAGACTCTCAGAATTTTCTTTAAAAGGTCAATGTTATTTAACTTTAAATGTAAACTTACACACGTATGAAGGAAAGTATTACTTATATACACAATGCCATGGATGAATTGCAAATTAACTATGTTGAGTGAAAGATAATAGACATGACCGGCCCCATACACTGAGGGTGGCAGGTTCAAACCCGGTCCCGGCCAAACTGCAACAAAAAATAGCCGGGAATTGTGGCGGGTGCCTGTGGTCCCAGCTACTCGGGAGGCTGAGGCAAGAGAATCGCCTACGCCCAAGAGCTGGAGGTTGCTGTGAGCTGTGACACCACAGCCACTCTACCAAGGGTGACAAAGTGAGACTATGTCTCTTAAAAAAAAAAAAAAAGAAAGTACATACCCAATGGCTGCATTTGTGTAAAAGTCTAGCAAATACAAGGTGCACAAGGGACCTATTGGGGGAGATATACATGTTCATTATTTCAATTATGATGATGAGTTCAATTATGATAATGAGTGTCAAAATTGAACAAATTGTACATTTTAAATATGTGCAGCTTCTTTTACATTGCTTATATCTCAATAAAGGTATTTAAAATCAAACAAGCAGGCTCGGCGCCTGTGGCTCAGAGGGCTAAGGCGCCAGCCATGTAAACCTGAGCTGGCGGGTTCAAATCCAGCCTGGGCCCGCCAAACAACAATGACGGCTGCAACCCAAACAAAAATAGCTGGGCGTTGTGGTGGGCGCCTGTAGTCCCAGCTACTTGGGAGGCAGAGGCAGGAGACTCGCTTGAGCCCAGGAATTGGAGGTTGCTGTGAGCTGTAATGCCACAACACTCTACCCAGGGCAACAGCTTGAGGCTCTGTCTCAAAAATAAAAAATAAATAAAATAAATAAAATTAAGGCTTGGCGCCTGTGGCTCAACAGGCTAAGGCGTCAGCCACGTACACCTGAGCTGGC
>CAUYON010081194.1:0-15927 GCA_963573935.1 Arctocebus calabarensis
TGAGAACCTTTTCTCCTGTGCTTGGTGCACACTTGACCTTCTTTGAGCACAGGTTTACAGATCTTTGACCAGAAGTGTCTAGCACAACACAATCCTGGGGCACAGTCCGATGATCGAAGACAGACAGAACCCTCTTGCCCTGTGAAAGGGGAGACAGTAGAAAAGGGACATGGTTACTGCTAAAACTGCATCATTTCTTTAAAATAATTCGAAAGACACTTCTGATGTGCTACCACAGAATGAATCTTAAGGTCCTTAACTCACCTTTGGTGTGATATATTTTTGAAGACAGTGTGGTTCTTCTGGAGTACCCATCCAAGGTGCTGTGATCACTACCAAAGCTTTCAATGATGGTTTCTTCAATTTCCCCCCGATGGAAATGATTTTGATCAGAAGGCATACATATTCCTAAGGAAGAAGGAAATCGTGAGTACAACTCCAGAGTTGCAATGCGTTACTTGCAGCAGCTTTGACAGTGGCAGTCTGGGCTGCCTGCATCAACTGGAGATGCCTCCCTGATGTTATTTTAAGTACAAGTCAAACTTCCTCTTTAGTGTTACCGGGAAACTTCTGGGAAGGACAGAAGCACCCATGCGTACACTGCATAGTTGAATGCAGCCTCCCCAGTACAATCGTTTAAAATACTTTCCCAGCAGCTAGCTGTGGTAGTGGCAAGTGAGATTTCCGCCTATTTTAATATCACCCTTCGGGTAAGAAAAAGAAAATTAGTCGCTGTAAAAAAAAAAAAAAAAAAGTTCTTAAAAATAACTTCTCTACCCTTGGTGCTAGTCTGTGTACTGCCAGACTAAGTTAAGCAAATGCAATTCCTGCTGCTTGGAAGTTTACCATCCCAGCCACCAGTTACTTTACTGTATAATTTCTTTATTACAGAGATTTAGTTCATTCCGGAGTACGGTTGGGTCCCAACGAGGATCGCCACCCCGTATGTGTATTTCTGGAGACGTCTTTGGCTGTCTAAATCTACCCCTGTAAAACATTAAATTTTAGTTTCGTGCACTAAGAGGGGGTGTACCTATTTTAAGGTCGGAGAGGGATCTGTGGTTAAGGAGAAGAATACTTATTTTAAGGTAGCAGAGGGTAGAGGGAGGAGAAGGAAGGAGAGGAGAGGGCGAAGAGTATCAAGTTCTCTCTTTAAAATGGTCAGCACAGATAAATCACTGTCCTCCAGGTGACAATAGTTTTAGCAGAGATCAAGACAGGGGCCAGACTGGCAAAGCCCTAAGAACCACCTTAAGAAAAATGAAGAGTAGCTTAGCGCCAGTGCGCTGGCTCTCTGTATGGTCCCCCGCCCTCCGAATCTTCTTTTACAATTGACGTCTCAGTCACATTTTTATGAACCGGTCCGCCCGCTAGGAGGTAAGATGTCAAGTTAAATCACTGCTGGACTCAGAGGAAGATAAGGACCTCCAGACTTCTCTCTCCTCTCAAATTGAACTCTCTCGAAAAAGATAATTGTCGGGAACCGGCACGCTGAACACCCATTCGCAGGTGGCGCGACAGCATTCGCAGAGCGGAGAGCGTTTTCTCCCATCCGCAGGCGCCCAAAGCCAGGGCGGTTCCAGTCCTAGGGGAGCTACAGGACTCACCATTTTTGCAGTAATTCCCGGGGCAGCACATAGCGTGACGCATGCAGCGTTTTCGGCGCTTCCTGCAGGCGAGACAGATTTGCACGCCCGTGCCCCCTCCGCGAGTGGGGCTAGCGCAATACTCATCGGTGCCGCACTCCTCGTCCTCTGCGCACGGGTACGGCTGCGAGAAGGGGGCGAGGAGAGGGTGAGGCACCCCGGATTCCAAGTATCCCCACTCCGGGACCCGGTTGCTCATCTTAATCCCTCTCTGTCCACCTCGCTAAAAGGTGTTGCCGCCCACTGCTCCGAAACGCAGCGTTTCCAAATGCACCCTGAACCGCACGCACTCAGCACGTTCCATGAACCCTCTGAGGGTCACAGCATCTCCGGATCCCCGGGACCCCTCTCACCTGGTAGTTGTCAATGGTCTGATACTTGTTCCCTCCCTCGTACAGAATTCCGGGCGCGGCGCTGACCGCGGAGCCTGGATGCCCCGCAGCGCCGCCCAGCGGTGGGGGCAGGTTCTTGATAGCGTTGGAATTGACCAAAACTGAGTTCAAGGTGGCGCTCACTTGCAGCGGACGGTGGCCGCAAAGACTCGCCACTATTAGGGTGATCAAAACCCGGGCAGCTCCCACTGTGCCCAGAGCAGTCATCTCAGAAGGACTCAAGAGTGAGAAAGACAGAGAAAGTAGGAATGGCACTTTGCAAGCCCAGACCTTAGGGAAACCGTGCTGGTGAGCGGCTGCAGTCAGGGATCCGGGAGCCTCAGGCGGTCCCAGAGTCCTGACTGCGGGGAGCACACAGCTCTGCGCCGCCACCGCCACGGCGGCTGCCTTTATACCACGGGCTCTGGGCATCCCAGCCCCTCCAGGGGGAGACAACAAAGCCGGAATGAGATTTCAAAGCGTTGGGAGGGGCTGGGAGGGCTGTGTTTGTGTACATGAGGGGGGGCCTTTGACACTCTTCGCCCGGTCCCTCCCTTGAGCGTTCGCTGCTCTGGCGCAGCTCACCTTCGGGGTGAAGATTATCAGTGAGCATTAGAGCAGACGAGTTTAACAAATGCAGGAGGGAGGACTCTGGAAACGTGGGTGCCCTTGCCTTGCGGGAGAGGCTCAGTTATCCGGATCTGGAAAGACTTTTCAGAGCCTAATGGTGATATTTTCTGCAGAAACACTTTCCATCCCTTTCCCTTACAACACTCGTTTACTGTGTACACAGATAACATTCGGTGCTAAATATGAACCGATCAGTGGTTCTAGCGAAATGTCTCTGTGAGACGGCCAGGTGGCGGGTGCAAGTTGCTTATTAACCCTTTAGAGCCGCGGTTTGCAGATTTGAGAGAAGTCTTTGGCTTTAAATTGGTTCAGTCGCCATTCCTCCCTGCAAGAAAAACGTGCAAAGAAAGGGAAATTTGCACATCAAACGAGGGTAAAAAGGAAGAAGAACTAATTCTCTTTTGATGGGAAGTTTAGAGAGCGAGGCGAGAGACTGGAGTTTGGAAATTAGATCAGAGGCAGAGGGAAATGACCATCCGATAATCAAACTATTTAATGTTGTTCTTTGAATCTGAGCAGTCGCGGCAGTAGATGAACTTGATTAGGCAGACGCGCGAGATCAAAGTGGCTGGAGCCAAAGCAGACAGGGTCCAACGTGCCGGGTCAGTCGTCCTTCCCGGTGTCCCCCCTTCCCAGTGGTGGGTTAATGCGGAGAGATAAGAAATCCTCCATGCTCAGCGCCTGACTTCCTCATTAGTATTTCATATCGAAATGCTTGAGAATGTTATGTGTCTGATCCCACCAAGTCAGACTTTTCCTAGGACCAAGAAATACCCCCTCTAGGGAGATAAAAGGGGAAAGAGAGAACAGAAAGTGAAATCGACACATTTCAAAACAGTATATAAAAAATAATAAAGTAAGCCTAGTATATACAGACGGTGTTATGTTTATAGGTTGGAAATAATCTGTTAAAAAATCATATTGAAAGCTTAGGGTCCTAGCATTGAACTACCCTTGGGGTTGACTTTTCTTTTTTATGAGATGGGGGAAGGGTTGTAGTGAATACCAATTCAAGACAAGAATTCTCATTCTAGAGAGAGCTAAGGTCTCTTTAATCTAATTATAATAAAGGATATAGTAATAATACAATTACAGTAATAATAATAGATAAGAAAGGTACATAATTCTTTGAAGACACATGTTGATTGTAATTAGTGTCAGAAAATGGACAACTGCTGTGTCAGTTTGGGAAATAAAGAGATGGTTAAATAATCGCTGTTAAATAAAAATGATTGAGATATATTTGTTTCGTCTTCCCCAAACCGCTATGGATGTAGGGTATTTGTAACCATTCCACATACTAGCCTACTATAGTCATGACTGGGGCCCCCTACCAAGGAAAGCCAGGGATGGTCTTAAAAGTAACAAATCCTAAAGTGGAGAAGGTAGAGGGAAGAGTAATTCAAAAGCAAAGGTGGTGATGATTTGCGTTTTAGTTCCTTGAGTTTCAGGGGTCATATTAAGAACATCTTCCTTCTCATAGAATATAGAAGTGTAAGTTTATATTTTAGAGGAAGAGAGAGAGTGAGAGAAGAAAGATGGTAGGGAAAGAGAGAAAGAGATGAGAGCAGGGAGATGGCCTGGCATCCCAAACAAAGAAAAGGAAGAATGCCCTTCCAGAAGGTCGTCTAAACAATTCTTTTATTATTATTATTAATTAAATCATGGTTGTATACATAAATGCAATCACGGGGTACAATGTGCTGGTTTTATATACAATTTGAAATATTTTCATTGAACTAGTTGACATAGCTTTCATGGCATTTTCTTCGTTATTGTGTGCAGAAGTTTATATTCTACATTTAGTAAGTTTCACCTGTACCTTTCTAAGATGCACCTTAATTTTGGACCTATCAGTTACTCTCCCTCCTCCCATCCTCCTAAATAATTCCTTAATGCCATCCCTAGTCACACTGTTGCCCCTCCCATCCTAAATTCCAGCTGGACTGAGTAATAATAAATAATCCTCTGGCTTATTCATAATGCCTGCTCGAAAGTTTAACATGGAATAAACATTGTACATAAACTGCCTATTTATTCATTTAAGATTATTATGAACAGGTACAATGATATAGACTTGGCTACTTCTCTGGAAATTTCTGGAACAAATTGAAATTTGGAAACAAAGGAGAGTAATTTTTTATTAGCTTTTAAAAACCGAGTGTCAGAAATAAGTTAAAAATGAGTGTGAAGATTAATGTTGAACCAATTCTCCCTGGGCACCCAGTCATCAGACTTGAAGTTTACATAAGCACAGAGGCATTTGGGGGTAAAAGGGCAAAGATATAGGATAATTTAGGTGCCACGTTTTCACTTGCAGAATATTAATAACAATGTCAGTAATCAATGGGTTGAGCACCTTCCAGGTATTAGAAAATCTGCACTCTGAGTTAAATGTATATGATGTTGACATGTGGAGAAAAGACATCCCCAGCCCATCAGAAGGGTGCAAATGTTTTCTCCTAGTACTTTTATGCAATTTAATTATTTAGGATCTAGGAATATACGTGTGCCACACTCCGAGTCAACCTCTTTCCTTCTTTTTGGAAGAGATGCTACCGGATTAAATACACTTAATGCATTTAATTCATTAAGAGTTTAGTGTCACAAAAGAAAACATTGCCTGGGGGCAAAAAAAAAAAAAACACCACGGAAAAATGTAATCAACAAAAGGAAAACAAGAAAGAGGTATGTTGGATAAATGTAATCTTGACACCTGATTATATATTATATGTCTGCTGTGGTTTAATATTCATTGAGTTTGAACAGAGTAGGTTGTGTTGAATGAGAGCTAAGCCAAAAGTAGAGTTTAGGAGTAGACTAGTTTCTACCTTCTTCATCTTTATGTTGCTCCTGAAATTGTCATGAATTTAAAAGTAATAACGACGAGTTAGTGTCTGAGTTCCTACTATGTTCTAAGCACTATACTGGTTTTTGGGTGATAAAAGATGAGTACTCATACAATCTACCTTTAAGTAATTTAGTGGACAGGAACATGATTCCAATGAGAAATTAGATAAGCGGTCCTCAGAGAAGGCTGAGTATGTAGCAAACCAACCCTTTGTTCCAAACGAGGAATTTTCTCTTTCAGAAGTAAGGAAATAAAGTAACATTCATTGTTCTATCAGCAGCTTATTAATTTTAATAATTTTAAACTCATTGATATTAAGTGAATGGCCATTAGTGAGGCCATATCTCAAAAAATTTAAGGCAGGGAAGCTTTTAGTTAATGGCTAGTGGGGGAAACACAATATACTCACATGGGGATAAGGGCAAAATTTTTTCATCACAGATTATATTTTGGCACATACTAGATCATGAAGAACAAAGAAAATGGTCCAGGAACTGTGACCAACTAGTGTCATTAAAGAGAGGGTTCTGGTGATTTCTCTTAAGTATCTCTTCTAGCTGGGTGGCTGAGGAGGTAGGAACCAGAGAAAGTATATTTAGTTTCTTAACTTTAGTTTGTTTAATCTTGTAGGAAACTTTGCCTCACACTTGATCTGGCTTAAATATGGCTATAATTAATGAAATAAGTTAAATAATTTTGTATTAGATTTTAAAATAGGTGAGATACACTTATCAATGTGGATTGAATCACGTAACTTGGTGTCATAACACATGTCTTCCTCATATTGTTAAGAGTTGAAGGTCAGGGACAGAATGCTTACCAACCTCTTTATCCATGAGTCAGACACATCCAAGCCACTCCAAAAAACACCATGTTATTCACTAGTTATTTTTCTGTCTTTGCTATTTGAGGTTCTTTCATTACTGCAACATTTTTTAATTCCTTCCTTTCATCCCTTCTCTCTTTTCTCTCCCTCCTTCCTTCCTCCTTTCCTTCTTTTTCTTTGTTAAATCAAAGGAAGCAGATTTGTCGACAAAGAATTTTACTTGGCTAGGAAAGCACTGAATAAATGTCATTCCTTATGGTGGGTGTTGCCAACATTTTTGTTGGTGTCAACCTTCAATTTATAGTAGGGATTCCTCATTCCTGATGTTGAGTAAAAAATCTTATGACTTTCTTATTGGCCTGTAAAAACGTTTTGGTCTCAATGTTCTCCATGATGATAAAAGAACTTTTAGATCCGGCCCATGTTACGACTCTCCTGAGAGCTGGATTTTCTGCACTCCTCAGTACAAAGAGAAAGAAAGATTTGACAGTGATTATGTTTATTTGGTCAGTGGAGATGGCCAGCCCAGATAAATCAGGCTCCATGGTAGCTTTCTCACCTAGCTCAGAAGATATGTTTTCCTGGAGCAGGACATTAAAAACTAAGTGGATGTTTCCTAATTGCCTAAAAAAAAAAAAAAAAAAAAAAAAAACTAAACTGAGAATAGGTTCAGAACACAGAAACAATTGGCCAAAATTCAGTGATGATGGTGCCTCAGCTGGACATCTGCCTGCATCTTTGCTGAGGTCTTAACACTCAGAAAAGTCTTTGGTGTTAAGGTACAGGTTGTGCAATGGCCCTCTTAAGTTTCCTAAAGGACGTAATATTTCCAGCCATAAGAACAGGCCATTGTCAGCAGAAATCTGGGTGGAGACCCCCATGAAACACCACATCTGAAGAAAAATTGTTTTTCTCCATGCCCCTTGGTTTTATTCCTCCTTTATAATACAGGTGTTCTCCAAGAATCATCAGGATCATCACCAAGAAAGACCTTGTGCCATGGGGTTGGGAGGCTGGTGCTGGAACTCTGTGCACCTGGCACTTTCACTGTGACAGTGGTCAGATGGCTCACAAATACGGGACTTTGATCAAGCTGTTTACTTCTTGGTGTTAGTATTGGCTTTTCATTTATAAAATGAGATGCTGGGGAGATGGAGTGGTCCCTTATGACTACAAAACTTTCTTTCTTTCCCTCTCTTTCTCTTTCTCTCTCCCTCCTTTTTAGCACTGCCAGGGCAAGGCCTTTTGTATTCTGGGTAAATAAGAACATTCTGCCATGGGTCTGTTCATTTATGCAGCCTGAAGGTAAAGTTTCCTTGATAATCAATACTGAGGATATTGGTGTTGGAGACACTGGTATATAAATTTTAAGTCCCTGGAAATAATGAACTACTTGAACATATGATTTCTAAGCATGTACGCGTGGATGTGTGCAAATGTGTGTATGTGCAGGCATAGCTATGTATCTATGTATCTGTTTATATGTATAGAGAAGGAGAATGAAATTGTTTTCCCATCATAAAGTTGCTTGTAATGTTTTAGAGTTTTTTCAGCTATCACTAAATTTCAAACTAATGAATTGTAACAAGACCATGAGGGGAAAAATAGGAAACAGGACCTTGAAAACACTTCAGCATCTTAACTTTCTGCCTTACGAAGTGCCAGAGAGCGGACCAAGATGGAGACTAAAAATAGGACTTTTGGCAGAGAAGAGAAGGGGCGTGGAATGAACTCAAGGATTCGTCATCATCTTTAAGTGACACAAATAGAAAAACGTTCAGAGAAGTCCAGGAGGCAGGCCCCCCAGCTGGACCCGCGGCCCGGGTGCCCCGCCGGCGGGGGGCGCCCGCTCTGCACCAGCCGCGACTCGCATTGTTCCCGCGCTCCCGGGCAGGCGGCTCACGGTGGCTGCACTTTGGTGTCACAAGCCGTCGCCAACATACAGTAGTGTAAAAGGAAGCTTCTTTAAAGATTCTCTTTGATGAGCGAAGATCAAACGGCCTGGGGACCCTCGGTCTTAATCAGACTTGAGCCAGGATGGCATTTTCACAAATAGTCCGTTTGCTCGGCTTTGAGCAGACTCTGTGCTCAGCACATTCATCCGGCCGCGGGGCGGGTAATCCCGGCTGAAGCCCCTTGCCTGGTCGCAAATCCATTCACACTACAATGGCTGCTGTTAGTTTGCTGTGTCAGTTCATGGGCAAATAAATATAGGCCCTTTCTGACTTAATTAGAGGGGGATGAGGGAAAAGGCGACAGAGGGGAAGATTAAAGCTCTGGGTCCTAAGCGGTCTTTAGGGTCCGCGGTGTCTCCCGCGTCTGGCGGGAAGTAAGAGAAACCCGCTCTTTTGCTGCCCCCTGGTGGAATTCTCCTAGAATTTATTAGTAGGGAAGGTAAAAATAATTTATTAATCCTGTAGTTTACTGTAGGAAGAGATTTGTTTGGCAGGTCCAATTACTTGTGTGTGTGTACTTTCTGCACTTCTTATGCTGCAAATTCTTTGCAGTCAAACATTTTGTGTTTCTTAGTATTCCAAGTAGTGCTCTGTTCATAGAATAATTTAAATCTGCACGTTACAACTAACTTGATGTCTCGTAGTGTCACCACTGTATTCTAAAGAAAAGGGAACGTGGTCCAAGACATAGATTCTCAATAAATATTTGTTTAGTTTGACTGACGTTAATGGCTGTATCTTGTGTGCCTGGATAAAAATTTCTGGGTCTCCAGACTATTATACATAGTGCTAAAGGGAAATGCTAGACCAGGAGTATTTTAGGAAAGTGCACTCATAAAAACATAACCGAGTATTATTTTTCATTTATTTGAATAAGAAAATAATAATTTCAGATTTTCATTTTTGAAAAATGATACCAGCCAACAGCCTTATGCAAAACAGTTAAAATATACGATTTAATACTTCTGTTTCATTAGGGCCAACATGATGTTTAAAACAATTCCTCAATTTTTTTCTTATTGTTTTTGAAGAGTTCTGGCAGAAAAATATAATTCTTCTACTATTAGTATTTTTTTTATTTAAAGAAGAAAGTCTTCCGGAAGATGTGTGAGAAGCAACAGTTCTAAACATTTAAATTTTTGTGTACTGAATTTCTAGCTTTCAGTTAGATATTAAGTAAAATATTGTGTCCTATTATTTCAGCATATTTGTGAATATTTCTAAACTATGGTAAAGATTTGTAAATATTTCTAAAATATATTTGTAAGAAAGATGTCAAAGTAAACACCAAATTGACTGAAATAAAAACTTCTCAAAAATGTCATTAATGTTGTAATTATACCCTGCCCACATTTTGTTATCAGTGTTTCTTTTTCTCACGATATTACTGCTATCCAGTTGCTTCTTACTATTTCCAATAAGAAAAGCATTCTTTAAAGTAAGCTCTAAGTTTAACAAATAAGTGAAAAGTATTTTGCAAATATCAATAGCTCTGTGAACGTAGCTTACCCACAAACTTGCTTGGAAAGTATGAAAGTGTCAAGGAAGAGAGTTACGTGGTAAATTAGCTTTCTAATGAAAGATACCTTGCTTTCCTTTCTGCTAATAATTTTAGAAGGGAACTGCGAAGGGAAATTAAGACTCCCTAATTTGTAGAAAAAGTACTAAATTTGGAAAATTATGATTTTACTGACAAATGAAATTAGAATAAAAACTAGGCAAATAAAGAAAATGAAGCTTTTACTTACAAGTGTATAAGGAATAAAAGTGAAAATAATAAATTTCTTTTCTGTTTTTTCCTCATTAAAAGGCAAGCATTAGTCAATTAAATATCCTTTCTTCCTAAAGAACTCTACAGGCCTATAGTTTTTTAAAATTAATTAAACTAAAACCACTTTCAGCTTCAGTTCTAAAGCCATCCCCGATTTTTAATTGTTGCCGATTTCTACGAATACGCTCTCCCAGGGCAAAGTATTAGTCAGAGTTCTCCAAAGAAACAGAAACAATAGGCTATATAAAAATATATAAGAGAAGACTTATTGTGGGAGTTCAGTCATGTGATTAGGAAAGCTAAGCAGTCCCATGATATGGCCTCTGTGAGTTGGAGAACCAGAACTGCAGGTGGTGTAATTTGGGTTAAATCCTCAAGTTCTGAAAACCCTAGGAACTTACAGTTTTAATTCCCAGTTCAAGGCCAAAAGCTTGAGAACCTGAGAGTGCAGGAACTTCTATAAGGAATGGAAGCCAAAGGTCTGAAAACTGAAAGCTCTGACATCTGAAACAAGGGGAAGACGATGTCCTTGCTCACAAAGAGAGATATTTGCCCTTCCATTCTCTTCTGGCCCTCTGTGCACTGGATGATTCCTGCTCACATTGGAAAAGATAGATCTTGAGTTAGTCTACTGATTCTAATGTTAATCTTTTCATCGTGAGAAACATCCTCACGGACACATGCAAAGTCCTGTTTTACCAGCTATCTGAGTACCCCTGAGTCCAGTCAGGTTGATATATAAAATTAATCATCAAAGATAATTTCAAGTAAAAAATGTGACTCCACTGTGGAAATGTGAAGAGGTGCTCGCAATTCTATTTCCACCATACACACACAATTTAACAACCTCAAGAACACAGGCAATGTTCAATGAAAAGAAAACATTTAGGCAGTGATGAGTTTTGAGAATTTGTATATTTTATGTATTATTAAATACTATGTTAAATATTCTTTAATACTTGGAAATTTGTGTTTAATTTTATAAAATAGCAGCCCCTGAACACTGACTTCTATATTATGTTCCAGGTGGCCATGACACCAAAACTCAGCTTCACCAGACTCTGGATACGATCTCAAAGCAAATACATTTTCAGTGACCCACTGCTCAGGGTTCCAACTTTCCCTTATACTTTTGACTTGGTTATATCTTAGTATGCTATCTGTTTCTTAATATATTGTATCTGTTAGAAGCTCCATAGTTGACCTCCTCTCTATATTGATCACTTCCTTCAGTTGACCCAATTTTCAAACACTGGACGTGCACCACATGTACTTATGGAAGTTCCTTATGTTGACTGCCTCTGTGTGTTGACCAGTTTGTTACAATCCCCTAGCTAGTCAGCTTAGAAAAGTTCTACTATAGTAGTTATCAATTGCAGGAGTCTCTTGCCAGAATCTTCGAAGGTTTCATGATATAAAATGATATCATCAGGAAAGAACAGTAATTTGACCTCTTCTTTCAATTTCTTATCTGATTGCTCTGGTTGAGACTTCCAGAACTATGTTGAACAGAAGTGAAAAAAAAAAAAAAGTGGTGACAGTGGGCAATCCTGTCTGGTTCCAATTCTAAAAGGAAAGCTTTCAGTTTTTCCCTGTTCAGTATGATGTTGGCTGTGGGTTTGTCATATGTAGCTTTTATAATGTTGAGACAAGTCCCATCTATGTCTGTTTTGTTAATCATTCTTATCATAGAAGGGTGCTGAATATTGTCAAATGCCTTTCTGTGTCTATTGAGAGGATATGGTCTCTGTTTTTATTTCTATTTACGTGATGTCGTACATTTATAGATTTGCCTGTGTCAAACCATCCTTGCATCTCTGGGACGAATCCTACCTAGGTATGGCGGATTATTTTTTTTTTGATGTGCCACTGAATTCTGTTTGCTAGAATTTTACTGAGAATTTTTGCATCTATTTCATAAGGAAAATTGGTCTGTAACATTCTTTGATTTTTGTGTCCTTTCCTGGCTTTGGTATTAAGGTCATATTTATTGGCTTTGTAGAACAAGTTGGGGAGAGTTCCTTCTTGACATTATGAAATAATTTCTGCAGTATGTGTACTAGTGCATCCAATTCAGGTGTGAAGCCATCTAGTCTGAGTTTTTGTTGTTGTTGGAAGATTTTTTTTATTGCTGCTTCAATTTTGTTGCTTGATATTGTTCTGCTCAGGATATTTATTTCTCCCTGACTGAGTCTAGGGAGTTTGTGTGTTTCTAAGAATTTGTCCTTTTTTTCTACTGTTTTCCAGTTCATGTGCACAGAGGTTTTTACAGTGTTCAGAGATGATGTTTTGTATTTTCCATGGTATCAGTTGTATTATCTCCTTTTTCATTTCTGATTGAGCTTATTAGGGTCCTTTAATTCTGTTTTTGGTTGAAGAAGAAGTCTGTCACCTAGGAAATGGACACATTTATAATTTTAATTCAAACTCTCTGAAAGCAAATTATGTAAACAAAATAACTGTACTCCCATGATATTCTGAAGTAAATAAAATGCCATAAACAAGGCTGATGAAAACTAAATATCTATAATAAACACGATCGTAAAAGAGTTTATATTAGTATATAAATCACTTTTAAACTTGAAAAGTAAATAGCTTATTATTGAAAAGAATAACAAAAAAAAAAGAATAACGAAAAATATATGCTATGCATATATAAACATTTTTAATTGTTCTGAGTAAGAGGCTTGATTCAAATAACCCTACCTGCCATTTCCCCATAAATGGAAATTATTTCACTTTAAAAAACATATGAATGTTATCGGACTATGTTATTATGCATTTTGTTAAACATTATTTATGAGATTTATCCATGTTAATTCAGGTAATATATATATTTTCACTTCTGGATAATATTCTATTATTTTAATATATCAAATTTAATAGGTCTTTATCCAGGTGATTAAGTTTGACACCTATTTAATAAATATCTTGCTATTTCAAAATATAAAAAAATGCATGCTTCTGGAGGCATTTTTAAAAATCTATCTATCTAATCTATCTGTCTGTCTGTCTGTCTATCTATCTATCTGTCTATCTAATCTATCTAATTTCCAGGCAAACATAAGTAAATTTTTTTCCTATACAACATACCAGTGAGTAGAAGTGTTGAGTTATAATATGTGAACATTTTCAACTTTGTTAAATATCACAAAAATTGTTCTTCAAATTGTTATAATAATTCCCATTTGTGTTGGCAATATATAAAAATTTTATACTGATTTACATTCTAACCACTTGCTGTTTTTAAACTTCAGTTTGTGTATCTGATAAATGAAGATGAAATGATTTCAGTTTTTAAAGTTATAGTTCTTTATTGTTGAGGTAGAGTATGTATCTACATATTCCCATTTCCTGAATGATAAGAGATAGGTAAACTATTTAGGCTAATATAATCTTGATGCATAAACCAGATAAAGAAAGTTTAAGAACGGGAAATTTTAGGCTACTCATTTGAGATCATAGATAGAAAAATCTCAGATATTACACTGGCAAATCAAAAAACCCCAACGTATAAAAACTTATGCCATGACAACATTTAATTCATGCCAAGGAAGCATGGCTAATTTGCTATAAGAAAATTATTAACATTTACCAAGTTGACCACAATGACAGAATAAGAGGAAAGCCATGAGATCATTTTAATATATGATGAAAAAGAATTTTGACTTTTAAAAAGATTGATGAACTAAGAACTTGTTTGATATGGTCTTGTATGTGTGTGTGTATATATATATATATATATATATATATATACACATATATATATAAACTCTATATTGAACATTTAGTGATGAAACTTAAAATCAGATAAAAGGCAAGGATGCCAACTGTAATATCATTATTATACATTTACTTGGGATCCCAAAAAATCCATTATGTCTTGAAAAGCTATTGGAAACAGGAAGAATTTAATATAATATTTCATTATTGACAGATGATAATATTATCTTTAGAAATTACCCAAGGAGGGGGGAAGGTCAAGATGGCCAACTGGAAGAAGCTTCCGACAAAGGCTCCTGTCCAAAAGGAAAGATAACCTCCAGAAACTGCCCAATAGAGCTGAAGACTGGGAGCCCAGTCAAGAGAGAGAATTGATAACTGCAGGTCACCTCTGAGGCAAGCTGCAAATTCAAGAAACCAAGCTTCAGGCAGAAAAACTGAACTAAAGTTTTCCCCCTTTACCTGATGCACCAGAAGCCTGACCTCTGCTGAAACTGAGGGAGGAGGACTTGAGCATCGCCCACCCTCCCTATCTGCCAGACCAGGCGGCTGCCAGGTAAGAGACTCTGGGGCCCCACCAAGCCCCCCACCAGCCCCCAGGCCAAGGACTGGGGACCCCCATGCGGTTCTGATCCGTGCCCCACCGGACCTCAGCCTGCTACCTGCAGTGGCCAGGAGCTCTGCGGGGACTCCAGTGCACCCTGATTGGCACCCCAGTGGGCCTTGGCCCCCTGCCAGCAGTGGCCAGAAAGTCCTCCAGGACTCCCTCCAGTGCAGATCTATGCTCCGCCTAGCCTCGGCCTGCCCCCGCCAGGACCCCTGCCCAGCTCTGTTTTGTGCACCAGGCCCGCACAGACAGAGGCCAAGAACTCCACTCTGCAGGGAACCCTGTGTGCCCCGTTTGGCACCCGCTGGGCCTTGGCCTGCTGCCAGCAGTGGCCAGGAACTAGGCCAGGACTCCCACACAGCCCCAATTGGGACCCGACTGGGCCTTGGCCCACCACCAGCAGCGGCCAAAAAGTCCGCCCGGACTAACATCACCGATCATGTGTGGTGCAGATTGGTCCCCCACCCGGCCTTGGCCTTCAGCCCACCAGGACCACTGCAGCTCTGATCTGCACCCTCCAGGACTTGGCCCTCTGCTTCCAGCAGCCAGGAACTCAGGTGGGCCTCAGCTCGCTGCCTGGCCAGCTGTGGCCAGGGACTCGATGGGACACCCACGCTGGTGCTCTGCCTGCGGTCCACACCTGCCAGGGACTCTGCCAGGAACCTGCCAGGCCTCTGCCTGCCTGCCTGGGCCAGGAACTCCTGGAGCCACACAACCCGCCCCCTTCCCTACTCTCTCTGCCTATGCACTGGCCCTGCCCATCTGGTCTGGGACTCAGGAGGCTGTGCCACCTGTGCCCTCCCTCCGGAGCCCTCCTCCCAGCCAGAGATTGCTGGAGGCACGAGCTCCCTTTGCAAAGGCCACTGAGTGCCCCATCCCATGCCCTGCTGCTTGATCTGGGCATGCCACACTCTGGAGCTGCTCCCACAGCCAGAACTCCCTGGGTGGGGCAGTCCCAGAGGAGCTACACAGGGTCATTCCCTACAAAGATCCAGCAACAACAGAGTGATCCTGCAGGGTCTGATCTGGGAGAGACACCTCCCCAACTCTGAGGACAGTCGTAGGCAACAGTGAAAATTAATCATGAGGTTGAATCAACAGAAAAACTCTGGCAATATGAATAATCAGAGTAGATCAACTCCCCCAAGGAATGACAAGGAAGATACAGCACAAAGATCCCTTGCATAAGCAAATGGGTGAGATGTCAGAAATCGAATTCAGAGTCTGGATAGCAAATAAGATCAGAGGAATGGAGGAAAAGATGGAATTAGAATTTCAAGCAGTAATCCTAAAGATGAACGGAAAGATGTCTCAAGAATTCAAATAATTCAAAGACAAAATGACCAAAGATTTTCACACTTTGAGACAAGAAGTTGCAGCCCTCAAAGATCTGAGAAATACAGTAGAATCCCTCAGTAACAGAATGGAGCAAGCAGAAGAAAGGATTTCTGACATTGAAGACAAAGCTTTTGAATGCTTCCAAACTTCAAAAGAGGAAGAGAAATGGAAGGCAAAAATGGATCATTCTCTCAGACAGTCAGGAACTG
>CAUYON010081196.1:0-13290 GCA_963573935.1 Arctocebus calabarensis
TTTCATCAAATTGGTTAACATAGCCTTCATGGCATTTTCTTAGTTATTGTGTTAAGACATTTATATTCTGCATTTAGTAATGACAAAGGTTTAATAACCAGAATCCGCAGAGAACTCAAATGTATGAACAAGAAAAGAACAAGGGTTCCCATCTCAGGGTGGGCAAGGGACCTGAAGAGAAACTTCTCTGTAATATATTTTAAAGTCAGGTGGTATGATGCTTCCAAGTTTGTTCTTTTTGCTCAGAACCCATTTGGCTATTCAGGCTCTTTTTAGGTTCCACACTAATTTTAGGGTTGTTTTTTCTATTTCTGTGAAAAATGGCACTGACATTTTGAAAGGAATTGTATTGAATCTGTAGGTTACAGTATGCTCATTTTATACACTATTACTTTTTCCAATCCATAAGCATGAGATGTCTTTTCTTTTATTTTTGTCCTCTTGAATTTCTTTTAACAGTGTTTTGTAGCTTTCCTTGTAGAGGTTTTTCACCTCCTTGGTTAAATTTATTCTTAGGTATTTAATTTTTTATTAGCTACTTTATATATATTTTTTATTTTTTTGAGACAGAGCCTCAAGTTGTCATCCTGAATAGCATGCCGTGGCATCACAGCTCACAGCAACCTCCAATTTCCTGGGCTCAAGCAAATCTCCTGCCTCAGCCTCCCAAGTAGCTGGGACTACAAGGCACCCGCCACAACGCCCGGCTATTTTTGTTTTTTGTGGTTGCAGCCGTCATTGTTGTTTGGCGGGCCCAGGCTGAATTCAAGCCCACCAGCTCAGGTGTATGTGGCTGGCGCCTTAGCCCGTTGAGCCACAGGTGCCGAGCCTTAATAGCTATTTTAAATGGAATTGCCTTCTTGATTTTGTTTTAGCTAGTCCTTTATTGGTGTATGGAAATTTTATTGATTTTTGTATGCTGCAATTTACCAAGTTTATTTATTAGATCTAAAAAGTTTTGTTTTGTTTTTCTTTTATTTTTGTTGTTTTTTAGTATTTTTTTGTGGAGTCTTTATTTATTTATTTATTTTTGAGACAGAGTAACACTTTGTCACCCTTGGTAGAATGCATGGTGTCATGGCTCACAGCAACCTCAGACTCTTGGGCTCAAGTGATTCTCTTGCCTCAGCCTCCCAAGTAGCTGGGACTACAGGTGCTCACCACAGTGCCTGGCTATTTTTAGAGATGAGGTCTTGCTCTGGCTCCAGTTAGTCTCAAACCTGTAAGCTCGGGCAATCCACCCTTGGCTAGTTTAGCTAGTAGCTTATTAATTTTGCTTTTCATTTCATTGATTCTTTTTGTTTTTTAGTTTGTATTTCCTTTAGTTCTGCTCTATTTTTTATTATTTCTTTTCTTCTGCTAACTTTGGTTTTGGTTTGTTCTTTTCTAGTTTCTTGAAGTGCTTTATAGATCGTGTATTTCGAATCAATCTTTCTACTTTTTTGATGTAGGCATTTATTGCTAAAAAAACTTTCCTCTTAGGACTCCTTTGGCTATATCCCATAGATTTTGGTACCTTGTGATTCTATTTTTTATGTCAAAAGATTTTTAAAATTTTCTTCCTTGACCAAGCACATTGTCATTCCAGAGTATATTGCTTAATTTCCATGTACAATTTTTCTGAGTTCCTTTTATTACTGATTCCTAGTTTTTATTTTCCATTTTGGTCTGAGAAGATACTTGACATGATTTAAATTTTTAAAAATTATTGAAACTTGTTTTGTGGCCTAACATATAGTCTATCCTGGAGAATGTTCCCTGCTAATGAGAAGAAAGTGTTCTCTAACTGTTGCATAAAATGTTCTGTAAATGTATATTAGGTTCATTTCGTCTAATTTCCAGTTTAAATCCAATGTTCCTTTGTGAATTTTCTGACTAGATGACGTGTCTAATGTTGAGAGTACGATACAACTATTATTGTATTGGGGTCCATCTCTCCATTTGGAAGTGATAATATTTGCTTTATATGTTCAAGTCCTTCATTTTGGGGGTACATATATGTTTAGAGCTGCTACAAACCTTTGCAGAGTTGATTTTATCATTATATAATGACCCTCTTTATCCTTTTTACTGTTTATGTCTTGTCTTAGAGTCTTCATATGATTTCTTCATCTGTAGATAGCACCAGTGGTATCTGTGATTTTAAGTGGCTTAGAAGGTGGTGGTTAGTAGAGGCTGTAATGAAGTTTTCTGGGGATGAGGACACTAGGTTGGCCTCTCCTCAGGCACTAGTGGTGGAATTAGTGGCCCTAAGAGTGCCTGCTCTTGGGCCCCAGTGTGGCATATGCTGCCTAGTGTTAGTGGGTCCCAGGCTAATTCTTGGATCCTTGCAAGCTTGCTTGGGTACCAGCAGTGGCAGCAGTGTGTTGGGTGGGTGGATGGGTTCCTGGGCCACAGGTTAGCTAGCGTGGAATGGGTGGTGGCAGTAGCTGTGATGGAACTTATCTTTGGGTCCCAGTCAGTCCACACTAATGTTGGTGGTGACTGCGAACCCTGGGTGGGCCAGTACCCAGGCTTGCAGGTGCTATGTGTGGGTGGGGACTGCTGTGGCAGTAGTATAGGTTGGGCAGGCTTGACTTGAGGCCCCTGAGAGGAGTGCTTAGATCCCACCGGAGTGGGACTGGGCTGGGTGATCCCTAGGACCCCAGATGGTATGCCTGGATACTGGGGAATGGAGTTGGGCTGGCTGGACCTGTCCTTAGTCTTCCTCTCCCCCTGCTCAGTGATTTGTGCAGATGCTGGCCACAGTAAGCAGGTGCAGGGTGATCTTCAGTCAAAGCTGAATGCTTGTGTGGGGCATATCAGCGCAGAGTTGCTTTCAGTGGCAGCAGCTGTGTGCAGGCAGTGGGGTCATGCACACTTCACCTGTGCTTTGCCCATTGCTATAGCTCCACAGCAGAGGCTGTTTCTGGCCTGGGGAGTTTTTCATGGGGGCACTAAAAAAGTGCAGTGTCTTTGCTACTGGACAGAGTGGTCTTTGCCATTGGTTTGCACTTTAGCCCTGGAGACTGCAGCCAGCTGCAGAGGTGGCTGCAAGTGGGAAATGTCAGTAGGGCTCCAGACATGGGGAGCTGCAGGGGTGGTCAGCCCCCCAGGCAGGATGCAGTCTGGTGGTGGCCGGGCTCCCACTGTGACATCTCACTGTAGCTGCTTAGGGCTCAGAGGTGTGTGGGGGCCCAGCCTGGGCCCCGCTCTGGAGCAATGTCATTCTGCAGTCGCCAGGCAGCTCCTGATGTAAGTCTCTGGCCCTGAGGGCAGTGATTTTCAACCAGTATGTTGCAAACATTTTAAAGATCATTGATTAAATTATTATGATGATTATTATTTTGAGACAGTGTCTCAAGCTGTCACCCTGGGTAAAGAGCCATGGCGTTACCGCTCACAGCAACCTCCAACTCCTGGGCTTAAGCAATTCTCTTGCCTCAGCCTCCCGAGGAGCTGGGACTACACGCATCCACCACAACGCCCAGCTACTTTTTGGTTGCAGTTGTCATTGTTACTCAGCAGACTCGGGTCGGAATTAAATTATTTTTGGAAGAAGTTCAACACACAGTAAGTATATTATTCTTTTTACTCTTTTTTTGGGATCAACATAATGTATGTGTGCTGTGAAATTTAACGATAGGTTCAAGAGCGCCGTGAGATGAAAAAGGTTGAAAATGACTGGTCTAGAGGCTTTCCTAAGGCTAAGATGCATGGTGGGATTTTGGACTGTGGACGGTCTCTCCCGCACCCTTTCCCTGCACTGGGGAGCCTCCCTAGGCTGCTCCCAGCTGGTCCTGGCTGAGCAGAGGGCCTTGCCTCTCTCTTTGTCCTAGCTTTAGGTGTTTCCCATTACTCCTCTGCGGAATCTCAGTATTGTCTCTTAGTTGATCTATTAAAATGTGATTATCTGCTCACTATTTGGGTCCTTATTTGGAGGTGGCAAGTACCACATGCCTCCAGTCAGCCTTCTTCGGTAATATCTTTTATCTTGAGCAAATTCTACTATGTGTTGTTATTTTTTTCTTTATTGAATCCTCCTCATGGCATGAAGAGAAGCTCAGGTTTCTTTGTGTTTCTAGCACTGTGTCCTAGATGCTCAAGAAACATTTCTTGATGGTGATGATAGTGAAGTTGACTAAATTTGGATTGAGTCTCAAGGCTCTTGTTGTATGTAATTAGATTCTGAATTAATTTCATGTCTGTTATACTAATCCATAAAACCCAAATTGCACCCCACCTTGAAAAGGAGGGCCGTGATCAGGAAGAGTAGCTCCTAGAGAAATCCTAGGTAATTTCCTTCCTTTGCTGTGGCATGTTGGCATGCTCTCAGGATTTGGAGCATAGATATGTGCAGTACGAGGAATCTGCTAACAAGTGACTACTTACGACCATATGCTTTCAGCAGATGATTAAACACTACATATATTTTTTAAAGTTCTGCTATGAATTCCAAATGCCTTTCTTTCCCTCAGCTGCAGAAGAACACAAAGTTTAATTTGCCACTTTCCCCCATTGTTCTTTGATTCACAGGATAAATGTAAGAGGGAAGTTGGCAGGGACTGATTTCTACAAGTCATCAAAGTCGTGTTATTAAAAGTTAATGTGTTTCCCATTGCCAGGTTTGGAACTAATGCAGCAATAAATTGAATGAAGATGGCTGAGGCAGCCTACATAGTGGGAAACCAGCTAATGTGAAACAAGAGAAGCCTCTGTTTTTCTGGGGGGAGGGGGGAGGGCAGGAGTTAAGCCGTGTTCAACATCTTTAAGAGGAGAGAGAATGTTGTCTTTTTAGGCAAACCGTCCCAATTACATCTCTTCTGTTTACAGTCCCACTGTTTTGGGGTCTTGGGGCCAGTCATGTGAAAGTCAGCATTCCCGGATACGTATAGAAGATTGTAGTAAAGGGTTTTTACAGCCTTGGAGTGAAAAGGGTAGGCTTTAAAAGTCCAGGATTTGAGTCTTAATCCTATCACTGACTTTGGCTAATTGTTCTACCACCAGGTCTCACTTTTCTTGGGGCTGATAACAGTTCCTAATCCATGGAATTTAAATATTAAATACAACTATAGTTAGAGAATGCTTAAGAGTGCCTAATGCCCAGTACATTTATAACAGATGGGAACTATTTTTACTACTAATGTGGAAGTGTTTTAATTAACTTCTCTCTTTCTGAATTGGTGAGAACAAATTGAAAATTCTTATATTTTCTCCTTCCTTCATCTTTCTTTTTGCGTCTTCTACTTTTTCTCCTCTTCAAGTATTTATAATTCTGTGTCCTAGATGCTCAAGAAACATTTCTTGCTAGTGAAATGTTTCCTAGAGGAATGGGACACATAGCAGTTTTTTTGTTGCTTGTTATTAAATGTGAACAATAAATCGATAGCTAAGGATAATGTCGGATATAATCACATGCACTAAAATTTCATTTCAAGGAACTTAAGGCAACCATTACAAAGATCTTCTGACCCTGAGAAAAAAGAAAATGAGACTTTTGCCTTCTGGACCTGGAACTGCCCTACTGTAAAATGAAAGGTCGGGCTAGATGACACGTGGCAGGGCTGCCAAAGTGTTGGCCTTTCCCCCTCATTGTGAATGGATCAGCGATCGTGATAAGCTGGACTGCACTAGCTCTGACTGTCTACATGTAGGTCATTATGAAGGTTCTGAGATACACAAAAGTCAAGAAATGTAAATTCTGGGCAGACAGAAACCAGTACTGATAAGCTGAGCAAAGTGAAACTTGCACAAATTAAAAAGGACTGTGTTTCTTGAAAGTAAAATAATGGAACATAACTCAATCGGTCTCAAAACTTTCATGGTGACTCACAGTTAAATGAGAAACTAGTTTATGAGTATCCTGCACTCTAAAAGGGGATGGGAAATGAGAGATCCAACTAGAGTTTTCAAGTGAGGCTGGGCCTGTACCTGCAGAAGACAGGTGTTTTGGGGGGGTCAGTAATCCGCAGTGAGGAGGCACAGTGAGGCTCTAAGGGAAGCGGGCACGAGGTCGGCTAATCAGGCTGCTGATCTGAGCTCCAAAGAGCCCAGACCCTCACAGGGGTGGATGGATGAGATTAGCTGAGGCAGTGGAGGAGGTGAGCAAGGACAAGCGCTTGTTCAGCTGTCTGGAGTGAGGACAGGCGACATGGCTGCTAAGCAAATGAGTGAAGTGAGATGGTGGCCGATCTTGAGGATCGTCGTGAGAGGACGCATGGTGGGAGGAAAAAGCATTAGCTTTCAGTCCTACAGAGAAGATTTGCACCCTTTCTGCTTCCCAACTCTCCAAATGGGGAGCTTTTTCACTGCCTGTGGCCTCGGTTTCCCCCTCTGTCAAATGGGAATCTGACGACCAGCCCTTCAAGGCTGTTGTGAGGATGAGTGGCCACGCGTGCCTGGCAGTGTTTAACAAGTGGGAGTGACTATGAGCTCCCTCATTTTTTTCAGGTGAGAAAACTAGTGCTAAGGAGGGAGATGAATCAGCTGCTCACTTGAAACTACAGCAGTGCTTCAGTGTGCACAAACGTCAACTGGGGACTGGTTAAAAATGATGAATCTGGTTTAGTAGGTTTGGGTGGGGCCAAGACACGCCGGCTCCTGGGACAAATTTTCTGTAGCAAGAACCTACCTAATGCAACCTCTACAGGTTGTGGTGAGATTAAGCAGAGTTAAAGTGCTTAGCATGTAGTCTGCACATGATCATGATAGGCTGCTGTTAATTACTGTCATTACTATTCTATTTCAACTTCCAGGCTAGTTCTCTCTCTTCAGTTTATTCCCTACTGGAGCCTTAAGGGGGTCAGATCGGCTGCTTTTCAGGGGAGGCAAGGGCCTTTGAGGCAAGACAAAGTACTGATGGAGCTGTGTCCCGGTAAGTCTTAGTAGGACTGGGAGGGAGATTCTCCAAAGTAGAAGGAAAGTTTTGGAGACCTCTACAGGCAGGGTCTCCAGGCTGTTTCCAGCTTTTAGTCATCCAGGGACTGGTTAGTTAGTGGGTTTGTCTTTAGCAGCTCCAGCTCCTGGGGACAAGCCATATATGGGACATCCAGTGTTGTTGGAAAATCTCTCTTGAAGGTGTCTCAAAGAGGCAAAGGAAGAGGGAGACCAGCCAGAAGGACCGGCACCTCTCATCCTCTGTCCCTGTAGGCCAAATTGATAGCCCAGAAAAGTGCAGACTGTTCTCTGCAGGCCCGGAAAGCACAGATCTTCAAGTTTTATGAGGACATTTCAGCACTTACAGTGTGTTAAAAATTTAATGCCTGTGCTTTACTCCACTAACAGTATTCTTTTAGAAATGGAACTAGATGTCTGCCCAAGTTTCTCAGGCGTCTTACTGCCCCGTGCTGCTCAGGGCACATACTCATTTGGTATCATTGTCGTATCACTCAATATTGCCTGTACTCTCTGGAGGTATGTCAGAAGGCTTGGAAATTCTTTTTAAGGGGAAGCTATTGGAGTAAATTCTTGTCACCTATCTTCATACCAAAATCTTGAGGGAATTCTTGTAGTACTGGTGGAGATTCCTGTTAGATTCTCAGGAGGTTTAAGGTAAGACTCTGTGCATATGTTACATTGATAAGATCAGGAGCTAAGGAAATCTGACATACAGTAGGAGAGACTTAATGCTTTTCAAAGCAGTCCAAGCTTTTTAAGTAGTGGCACTCATTATAAAAAATAGATTAATCCCTGTCCCAAATCCAAGGCAAAACTGTGAAGTCAGTGAAACTCAGTTTCTGTATTTTGATGCCTTTGTTTTCTTCCCCTATCTTCAATAAAATCAGCCTTAAGAATTAAATTCTTTTATATTTCTTGGAATATTCTAGATCTGTGTTTCTCAAAGAGTGGTTTGAATCACCTGGGTAGCTAGCTTGTAAATAACACACATCACTGGACATCTGAACCAAAGCTTAGGGAAGTAGGGATCTCTCAAGCTGCACTCTTTAAAACCCCAATCAATTTTTTTTCTTTTCTTTTTTTTTTTAGTGAACAGTTTATTAAGAATTAAACAAAGATATGATGTGATACAGTACAAGCAAGACACTCAAGATAGGTATAATAGTACTACTCACACAAAAACTTAAATTTTACCTCAAAAAAAATCACAAGACAAAAGAGAAAGCAATTTCACTGTTATAAGATATTTCATGCAAAGTATTAACTCTGCCCCCGCCAAAGCCCAACCTCCCAACAAACAAAAAACTATCTGGGAATACTGCTATGCTAACATATTAACCACAGTATAATCATTCATAGGAAAACAGTAATTAAGCAATGTATTGAATTAAATAACAAATTTCAGAATGTTATAAACTCATAGACCACAATGATTTTACAAAACAATCAATTTCTTATAAATATCTGCATTTTTAAGAAACCCATGTGCTTTGAGAACTACTGACTCAGTCAAGAGAAGAAGCTGGGAAGGTTAAGAGAAGCTTGTTTGAGTGGATTTCTGCTCTAATTTATATCCTGTGATCTTCCTAAAATTTCATAGTAGGAAAATGTTTTCAGGCTTGGTGCCTGTAGCATAGTGGTTACGGCACCAGCCACTTGCACCAAGGCTGGCGGGTTCGAACCCAGCCTGGGCCAGCTAAACAATGACAACTGTAATAACAACAACAACAATAGACAGGTGTAGTGGCAGGTAGTAGTCCCAGCTACCTGGGAGGCTGAGGCAAGAGAATTGCTCCAGTCCAAGAGCAATTGGCCACTAGCTGCTTGCTTGTGTGACCTAAAGTTAAGGGTTGGCAAATGATGGCCAGGAACTAAGGGCCAGCTAGAGAGTTTTTGTAAATAAAGTTTTCTTGGAACACAGCCTCTCCCTTTCAGTAACTATTGTCTAATGCTATTTGCAGCTATAACGGCAGTTAAGTACTTATCACAGAGACTGTATGGCCTGTCAAGCCTAAAATATTTACTACCTGGTCCTTTAAGAAAGTGTTGACCAATCCAATCCTTAGATGAATTGAAATATCTTTTTTTGTCTCGGTTTTTCTTATTGGTAATATGGACTTAATAGCACCTATCTCATATGGTTATTAAAATATTTAAATGAGGTAGTTGATTGTAATTTCCTAGAATGGCTTCTAATGATAATACATAGTATTGGCTAATATTTATTGAGTGCTTGCTGTGTGCTAGGCACTGATTTAAATTCTTTACATGGATTTTTCTTCTTTATTACAACACTGTGAAGTCTTTTTATTATTGGTTTCTTTCTACAGATGAGAAATGTTACTTTGTCCAAGGTTCTACAACTCAATTGATTTAGTCAGCATTTGATTTCAGAGCCTATGTTCTTCACTGCTGTGCTAAATTTATCCAAATAAAGTCAGATTTCTGCCATTGTTAGGGACAGGTAGGGGACAGGGTAAGAAGAAAAAGAAAAGTGGACAATTGCTGAGGCAGAGGAGACAGACAGTTCCTTACCTTAGACACAAGCAGGGTAGGAGAGATAGACTATTCTGGGCTACTACAAAATCAGAACTAGCCAAAATTGTGGTTGGAATGTTTTGCAATTCAGACACTGCTGAACTCCTAAGACCCCACACAGAGGCATTGACCAATAAGAACTTTTTAAGAAAAAGCTAGTCAGTATCCCGTGATCAGTCAATGCCCTATTTTAGAGACTTTCCAAAGGAGAAGTTAATTAAGAATAGTGTGGAGTGAGTTTGATCAAGACCCTAGGTGGAAGAAATGCATAAACATGAGTTAGAAAATGCATAAACATTTGAAGTAGGAGGAGCAAAGCTAGGCATTGAGAATAAATAGGAAGGAAAATGTTGTAAGCAGTCTTTCCTCATTCGTTAGGAAGAGACCCCTCTCAGGAGTGTTCTATCTGCTTAAAAGAATTAAACTTCTCTGTTAAATTGCCACTGCTGCCCAACTTCCTCTTTTCATGCTGGCTCTGCTGCTGCTTGCTTTCTTCTTTTTGTGCTGGCTCACTGAAAGTGCTTTCAGATTCTGGGGGCTGTTTGCTAGTAGGATCCAGAGAAAGCCTAAACCAGGGCTGGGGTCTTCATAGTCCCCTGACATCCTTCATCTTCCGAAGCTGGCACTGCTTGTATCTCTGCTTTGCTCCTATCTTACAATAAGCCACCTGTAAGGCTAAAGTGGGAAGATCACTTTAATGATTGAGCAGCAGAGGCTGGAGGGGATGGAGTGGAGGTGGAGGACAGCTACAGAGAGACACGGACACCTGCCATGGAGCAGCCATGAGCCCGGGAGCAGCTAGGTCCTAAGATGTGTTGATTTTTACTTCCTGGATTCTTGATCTTTTTGTGCTGCTATAACTTTGATAGAATACCAAGGACTGGGTAATCTGTAGAGAGCAAAAATTTATTTCTTCCTGTTCTGGAGGCGGGACATCCAGGAGTAAGTCATGGGCATTTGGTGTGTCCTCTTGCTGCATCCTCACCTGGCAGAAAGGGAAGTGGAAGAAAGTGGAAGATAAAAACAGGACAAACTTTGTCCATCAAGCCCTTTTGTAAAGCACTAATCATTTCATGAGGTCAGAGCCCCCATGGCCCAAACACCTCCCCACTGCTTCTCCCAAGATCGTTGCATTGGAGATTAAGTTTCCAATAGATGAATTTTGAGGGACATATTCAGACCATAGCAGACTCCCTACAGGTCTCCCTACAGACTCCCTACAAATCTCTTTTCCTGAATGAATCTGTTCCTTGATACAGTCAGACAAATCAGCATGGCTTCGAGCCAAGAGTCTTTCATCCCATTTAAATTAGACTACAGAGGCACATGTAAATCACACAATCTGTTGTGAGCTGTGCCGTATACACACTACCATGGATATCTTTGATTGCATCTTTGACTTTCCTGGGCACTACGAGAAGACAGATCCTCACTGTGATGAGTTAGAAGAAGTTAGCAGCGGAGGCCTAGAAGCCTAAGAAATGCTCTCCTCTCTCTTTATTGGCCTTGAGTCAGGCCTGCTGCCCATGAGCATGAATGATCACTTTTAATAACCAAATGGACATTGAAATGGTAATGAGAATGTTATGGTTTTCCAAATGAAAAGCCTCAGTCTAATGCATTTTCCTTTGAGAACACTAATTTGAAAATAAAATCATAGTTAATTCAAGTCAAGTTAAATACAAGTAACAATGGAAAATAACCAAGAAAAGAGACTTAGAACTACGACTTTCATACTGGTGCACCCATACCTACTTAGCCTAGCTGTAGTTTCTTATTTCCTGGGAAAGTGAGGATGGCTGGTGAAAGATCTTTCCACTGAGTCTTTTCGTTTTTATTATTTATTTATTTATTTATTTATTTAGTTAGTTAGTTAGTTGTTGCAGCTTGGCCCGGCCGGGCTCGAACTTGCCCCCCTTGGCATATTAGGCGCCCTACTACCTGAGCCACAGGCACCGCCCCACTGAGTCTTTTCAAATGATTATTAAATGTACCCAAATTAGAAATATCAAAGAATCATAGAGACAAAAAAAACTTTAAGTAGGGATATTGGAAGTAGGTGAAATTATGCTAAGGGCAAGACTGGAAATGGTGTTTCAGAGTGATGCAACACTGAGAGAAAAAGTATTCAGGAGAGAAAAAATACTCAGTAAAGAAAAAAATCTCTAAGGCGGTCTGTCATTCTCAGCACTCTGGGATCTGCCTCGAGACCGCCTCATTCTCTCTGCCCTCTTTTCTTGCCCCCTGCCCCCAGCATAGGTCCTGGTTTTCTCCCACTAATCTCTGCTTATCTTTTCTCTTTGACTCAAGATGCATAAATCTCTGAGGACAGATGGATGGAAATTCTATGAGTTCTGAAATATCCAGATTCCTGCACTTTCCCAGTCACTATTCCCATCCCAAATATTATATTTTATAAGGTTCCTCACCCCATGACACTTACAACCTGTTAGATGTCAATAGGTGGAAAGGTGCCACAAAGACCCAGGCAAAGTAGAGTTATGAGCAGCAATTTATTAAGAGCATCTACAAGCACGTGGGCTGCCACTGAAAATAGAAAATGGCAACAGTGCTGAGTTGGGGTTGGGAGCTCTTTTAAAGCAATTCAGGGTGTGGTGCACGTGGAGTTCACCTGGTGGCAGGTTGTGCTATGATAGAGGTCACGGGTCTTCTGCTGGAGGCCTTGTAAAAGGTCCAAGGGTTATCTGTTAGAAGTCTTCTGTCACCTGGAAGGCTTTAACAGAACTGGGAAAGCCAGCAGAGTTCTATTCTTTGTTTAAAGAATGTCCAGACCTCCTGCAGGCAGAGAAGACTAACTACCCTGTCTTCCCATGTTTGGGGTACATGTTCTACTTCTGTGACTAGACTCCCTACAATCTTTGCATTCCCCCTTGCCCTTGATACTCTACCTTTAATAAGTTTCACCAGTACCCTGCTAAGAGTAATTGACTCTTCCTCATCTTTAAATCAGTGTTCAAAAGGGGCGTTTCCTGAGAAGTCTTCCTGGATTCCTTAGATGGAGGGGGGTCTGGAATAGATCCTGGGGAGCCTGGGAGTTTCTGGGTCTAGCAAGGACCCAGGAGATTCTTCTCATCAAGAAAACCTGTGAGCTGCTGCCCTGCTCCCCAGAGATCCTGACTTACTGGGTCTGGGGCAGAGACTTAGGGTAATATTAGAAGAGATAATATTTTTGAAATCTAGTTTCTGGTTCAGTTTCATGTATTTTACGAAAAGCTTGCCCATTTTTCCTAATACGTTACTTTTTAGGTTCAGGCTGATGAGAATATCTGTCAGGTGAGAAGAAGAGTTCATAGCCCCAACTTTTTCTCACTGAGGGCCTTAACCCCCCTGTTCTCACCAGGGTCCCTTTCCTGTTTCTGTAGATGATCCTGCTTGGCGGCCTCCTCCTCATTTAGAGTTTGTTGTGGCTGAGGTTCTCCCTCTTACTGTGCCCCATGTTATGATCTCAAGGAGCCCTGAGGGAACAAATAAGATAGGATCTTTGCTCAGAGAATTTTTGGAGAGTACAATGTCCACAGAGCTTTTCCCAAGAGATGGGAAATGGTGTTTTCCATTCGACTGGGCTAAATCTGATGCAGAGAGCAAAAGGGCTTTTTTAGAGTGACGTTACGAGCTCATTCAATTACTCCACAAATCTCCTCCCAGTGTTTCTTTTTTTTTTTTTTATAATTTTATTGAATCATAATTGTGTACATTGGTGCAATCATGGGGCACAATGTGCTTCATATACATTCAGAAATATTTTGATCGTACTGTTACAGATAGCCTTCATGGCATTTTCTTGATCACTATATAAAGACATTGATACTCTATCTTTAATAAGTTTCACCAGTACCCTGCTAAGATGCACCGTAG
>CAUYON010081198.1:0-26221 GCA_963573935.1 Arctocebus calabarensis
AAAAGGTTTAATAACCATAATCCACAGAGAACTCAAACGTATTAGCAAGAAAAGAACAAGTGATCCCATCTCAGGATGGGCCTAAGACTTGAAAAGAGACTTCTCTAAAGAAGACAGTTGCACAGCCTTCAGACACATGAAAAAATGCTCACCATCCTTAATCGTCAAAGAAATGCAAATCAAAACTAATTTGAGATATCACCTAACTCCAGTAAGATTAGCCCTCATAACAAAATCCCAAAACCAGAGATGTTAGCATGGATATGGAGAAAAGGGAACACTTCTACACTGCTGGTGGGAATGCACACTAATATGTTCCTTTTGAAAGGATGTTTGGAGAGTACTTAGAGATCAAAAGTTGACCTGCCATTTGATCCTATAATTCCTTTACTAGGTATATATCCAGAAGAACAAAAATCACATTATAACAAAGACTTCTGTACCAGAATGTTTATTGCAGCCCAATTCATAATTGCTAAGTCATGGAAGAAACCTAAGTGGCCATCGATTCACAAATGGATTAATAAATTGTGGTACATGTATACCATGGAATATTATGCAGCCTTAAAGAAAGATGGAGACTTTACCTCTTTCATATTTACATGGATGGAGCTGGTACATATTGTTCTTAGCAAAGTATCTGAAGAATGGAACAAAAAGAATCCAATGTACTCAGCCCTACATTGAAGCTAATTTATAGCTTTCATAGGAAGGCTATAACCTAATTACAGCACAAGAATATGGGGAAAGGGGCAGGGCAGGGAATGGGGGTAAGAGGATGGGTAGAGGGAGGGTAATTGGTGGGGCCACACCTACAGTGCTTCTCAGAAGGGTACAGATGAAACTTACTAAATGCAGAATACAAATGTCTTCATACAATAACTATTAAAGTGCCATGAAGGCTATGTTAAACAGTTTGATGAAAATGTTTCAGATTGTATACGAAGCCAGCACATTGTACCCCATAATTGCATTAATGTACACAGCTATGATTTAATTTTTTAAAAATGGGTATTATTCTCTCACAGTTCTAGATGCTAGAAGCCTAGAGGACATCCAGGCTGGTCCTCCTGAAGGAGCAGAGGGGGAATCTGCTCCATGCCCCTCTCTTAGCTTCCAGTGGTTGTCAGTGATAGCTTGGTGTTTCCTGGCTTGTAAACATGTTGCTCCAATCCCTGCCTCTATTGTCATCTGGTGTCATCTTCACCTGACCTTCTCATAACGACTCTAGTCATTGGATTAAGACCCCACCACACTCCGGGAGGACTTCATCTTAAAATAAGTAATTACATCTGTAATGTAATGTTATTTCCCAAGAAGATCACACTCTGAGCTCCCAGGCAGGCATGAATTTTGGCAAATACTATTTAACATATTCCAGTGGCCAAATTTGTATTTTAACTTGTACTGTATTTTAACTCAACTCTCTAAAGTTATACTTCCTTCTTACCACAGCTAATTTATCTTGTTTCTTTTTTAATGATTTTTCTATAGAATAGCTAATCATGTCCTTTTTCTGCTTGGAATTCTGCTATCATTCCCCTTCAGTATCAGTTGACATTCAAAGCATGTTACAATATATTTATTGTACTCCATAAGGCAGCATGAATGTACCCTTCCTAAGTCTGTTTCCTTTTCCTAAACATCTTTGCTTATATTATCAATGTATCATTCCTCATTCATGATTGAACTCAGATATCACCTCTCTGAACTCATTCTTGACCATCACCTACCTGTTTTACCATGATCTTAAAAATTAGTCATTACTTCATGTTATAGGACAGCAAGAATCTTAAAGTAAAGAATTTATTATCCTGGAGTATACATAAAAACTTTCTAAACACAGATAGTTTTAAAAGAACAAATTTGAAGATCCACATCATATATATTTTATTTCCTTAAATTCCAGGGTACAACTGCAGACCAAAAATACTTTTTCCTATCTCAGATTTCACTGTGGACATTTTTCCCCCACTGTATGGGGGAGGGGGAGGCCAAATTCTCACTCATCCCAATCTTATGATGATGCATTTTCCTGGAGGGCAAAAACTTCTATGGCCACTCTTGTCAATTATATGATTTTTTATTTTGCCTATTCCTCTGATTGAATTTAAAGAAAAGAGGAATATTTCTATAATTCTTTTCTTTTTCATCAACTTAAAAAGAAACAATTTTCTATGTACATTTACAAAAATATTACAAAATTTTTTCTAACAATAACTAATCCTTTATTCTTCCATGTAGGTACATAAAAGAGATTTAAAGTCTCATTCTTCTCAATAAATGATGGCTACCCAATAAGAATTTCCTTCTATGGTTATCAAAATTTATAAAATATCCTTAGTGTTTGCCAAATCTTTCATCATGAAATTATGAAGAATTCTTTCTTTCTTTTTTTTTTTTTTTTTTTTTTTTTGCAGTTTTGGTGGGGGCTAGGCTTGAAACCACCCATCCTCAGTATACGGGGGCAGCCAGCACCCTACTCTTTGATCCACAGGCACCACACTGAAGAAGAATTTTTTAAAAACATAACTATTAGCAATGTTAATGAGACGTATCAAATATAGCTCAAATGAAGCATAGCCACCAGTGCCCTTTTGAACCCCCTTTGGTGTTTATCTCATCATACATGTTTCTTAATCTATACTTGCCTTTTTCTGTTCATTCACAAAATTACCTAAAGAAGAATACATTCATAGATTCTGTGTATATATAGGCAGAAGAGAAGAAAGGCAAGGATCTTAGCAAAAAAGCTGGGAAAAGAAAAAGATAAAATAGATGGAAATATAAGATCTGACAATTAAGTTCACAAAGTTATCCTAGAAAAAGTGCTACATACTTCATTGCTGAATATCACTACTTTCACTTTGAAGTACTTCCCCTGAGAAGCTATGTGCCAACAGCAGCACCTAGTCCTCCCTTCAAAGAATTATGGAACTCTTTTCCTGGAATGATCATCAGAGCTGTTGTCATACATGTTCTGACAATTAAGTTAGTGAATTTGCCACTATACACTTACATTGGTAACAACTTGGTAAGATTTCATAACATTGCTGTATCAGTGTCTCACAGCTGTGTTCATGTTCACATACAGTGATCTCTTGCTGAGAGGCGTTTATTATTACTGTCAGGTGTTTTTGTGTGCCATATAATAACAGCTCTGATGGTCATTCCAGAAAAAGAATCCCAAAATTGCTTTTGAGGCTGAACTAGGTGCTGGTATTGGTGTACAGCTTCTGAAGGGGAGTACCTCAAAAGTGACCATAGTGATTGTCAGCAATGAGGCATGTAACACTTTTTCTAGTATGAGTTCACAAACTTAATTATTAGCCCTCATATTAATGCTCCCACTAATACAAAAATACAAATGCGTAATGTTTAAAATACAGAAATATATATTTCAAATTCTGGTATTCTTTCTGATATGATTTTCAGCATTTTAACCATGAGATAGGTTCTCACAATATAAACTGGTGTGATTAAGTGGCATTATGTGGTCAATTAGGGCTTGTACACAACTCAGGAAAAGAAAAAATTATCCTCCTTCAGTCTTGGGGCTTGTATTAGACATTCGACAGTTTGGATGTCTGACTTTATAGTTAATGGTCCATCAACCCTCAATTTTGCTTTTTATAGATTTGTTTAAAGCACTGACACACATCAAATAAGGTCAAACAAAAGGTTAAAAGTATCAGGTTTGTTTGTTCAATAAGCATTTATTAAAAGCCTACCTTGTGCTAGGTCTTGTGGGATATAAAGAAAAGACACATCTCCCAAACTTGAGAACTTTACAGTCTATGATGATGACAACATACCTCTTCAAACATCCTACATGTGCTAAGACCACCAAGCTTTCATTGCCAGAACTATATTTCCTAATGCCTCCTGGGTATCACAAGCAAGCTCCTAACCCACAAGGTCCTGCAAACACCTTGGATTGAACATTGACACACTCAAACAAATCATTCTGGACTCAAGGACTCCATTTTGGAAGTGAGATGGAAAGGGCAGATAGGGACCTGCAGAAATAAGAATGAATAGAGGGGCCTTTGTTGATCCAAAATCAGGAGGAAGGTGGAGACTGGAGGCTCTGACCACACTAAGTTATACCTGATACTTTGTACTGGTCTGTACATTTTCTTATGAAGAAAGTTCATTAAAACATGCAGCTCTATTATTTTCTGATTGTTGCATAACAAACTTGCTGGCTTAACATGACACCTGTCCATTACCTGTCATGTCTGTCAGTTAGCAGAACAGGTGGGCTTGGCCATTCCAAATCTTTCATCATGAAATTATGAAGAAGAATTCTTTCTTTCTTTCTTTCTTTCTTTTTTTTTTTGTGGCAATTTTGGTGGGGTCTTTGCTTAACGTGTCACAAGTCTGAAATTAAGGCATTGACTTGGCCAAACTAGGTTCTCAATGGGAGGCTGTGGAGAAAAATCTTTTTCCAAGCTCATTCCTAATATTGGGAAAACTCAAGTTTCTTGTGATTGTAGCACTAAGATGCCTGTGTTCTTCTAGCCAGCTAGGCAGGGATCATCTCCACCTCCTAGAGGCTCCATGCATTATCAAATGGCCCCCTTCATCAGCAATGGAGGATAAAATCCCTTTTGCACTTCAGATTGCTGACTTCCTGCTCTGTTGGCCACTGGAGAAAGTCTCTGCTTTTAAAAAGCTCCTGTGATTAGCTCAGGTCCTATATAATCTCCCTATCTTGAAATCCACTGTACCATATAACATGAACTAATTCTGGGAGTAAAACCCACCACATTCACTGACCCCAAGAGTATGCCAGGGATATACACCAAGGAGCAGTAATCCTTGGGCCATCTTAGATTTCTGCCTGCCCTACCAGCTATAGCTGTACTTCTAGTGACACAGGGTAATGACAGACAGCAACATCCAATGTGGTTAGGGATGACCACATTCTTGTGGATTCCACGTTTTCAATGACAAATCTGTATTCCACCATCAGTTTCCCTTAAACTTAATTTTTTAATTGCTCTATTGAATTGTAAAAAGATACAGTTAATAACTTTGAATATGGAAGGAAGGTAAAAAGACTTAATCCCTCTTCTTCATATGCCTCCTTCAGGGCCCATCTATTACTATCTTTTTCCTTTTTTAGCCCTAAAAGCAAATCACTCAGAACCCCTGTTATAAATAAGTATGCTGATGTCCAGCTACACAACCTGGTGAAAAGAATGCGTCAAAGAACAGTCCTCTACAAGAGAAAGTTGGTAGAAGGAGATCTATCTTCATCTGAGGCCAGCCCACAAGCTGGTAAGCATCATTCCCTCAAGGTACCGAGAAGGAAGAAGTTACAGGAGGACCTATATTTTACAACCATTTCAGCTCAGGGTCCCCCCAAAGTAGAACCTGAGACAATGAGTTAGGGACAAATAGTCTATTTTGAAAATGATCCAGAAAGATGGGTGTGGAGGAGAAGGAAGTTAGGACAATAAAGATGCATTAGGAAGAGGGTCATCACTGTGATTGCTGGGCTTGCTCCAGCTGAAAAATGGTGTGGATCACACCTAAGAATTATCCTAATGGAAGAGGAGTAAGAATTATCCTAATGGAAGGGGAGGAAGTTGGTTAGTGCTGACACCTGCAGTTAACTCCTCAGCACCTCAGTTAAACTTGCTCAGGAACATCCTCAGATGGAGACACAGGGAACCCTCTGCAGGTGACCTCCTGGCCCATGGTGTATACATGAGCCACCAATGGTATCTGCTATAGTAAGTTTCATTGGAAATAGTAAGAATACTCAAAATATTCAAAGTGTTCATTATGAAAATATAAGAATACTACTTGTGTATCCAAAAGAGAAAAGGACATCCTCAAACCAATCACAAGGGGAGGGACAATTATCAACATTCCTAGCAATGACAAAAATGTTTAAGAGAAAAAAATAAGTGCAATAAAGCACAAAAATGATGTATTCTATGATCACATCTACGTAAAACATTTATATGTGTGTAGAAAAGTTGGGTTGTTTAGTAACAGATAACTGCATACTAAATTGGTAATTACATGAAATGAAGTTGAAGGTTTTCTCCTCATTCTATATGAGGGAAAGTAGGTTTTCAAAATAAACTACATACTATATAACATTTTATATTTAAAGAGGCTAAAATAAATCACAGTCATTATGTTTGTTAAAAATATGTTGAAAAGAATACTTTAAGATTTATTTACCTATAACTTGAAGAACCATTTGTGAGGATAAAGTAGCACCAATGTAAACCCTGTAGAATGATGTGCATTTGTAATGTTTCTGATGTGGGTAAATGCAAAGCCCGGACTATATTCATGCTCTAAAATATGAGAGAAGCAGGTTGTATTTAAAATATTCTATTCAACACTTGTATTCCCAAGTTCCATTGTTTTCATCACTTGTATATTTTCATAAACATTAGATTTTATCTTATTTTTGTTGTATATTTAAGTATATGACATGATGTTTTGTTTCATGTATATTTCATTTATATACAGTGGGTGCCACAAAAATGTATACACATTTTAAGAAAGAAAAAAAAAGGATTTTTATGTTTAATTTTTTAATATATTTTTTCTAATTTTTTTATTTTGGTAAAATACACATAACATCATAACATAAAATTTACTGTATTAATTATTTCAAAGTGTACAGTTCCAGGGCATTCAGTACATTCTTATTGTTGTGCAACCATGTTGACATCTAGTTTTTTGAAAAAAAAAAAAATGTATTCAATTTGTAGTACTCATTGAGTGTGGTGGCTCACACCTATAATCCTAGCATTCTGGGAGGTCAAGCTGAGAGGGTCCCTGGAGCTCAGAAGTTCAAGAACAGCTTAAAAAAGAGTGAGACCCTGTCTCTACGAAAAACAGAAATAGTTGCTAGGCATCCTGGCGGGTGCTGATAGTCCCAGCTACTATGGAGGCTGAGGCAGAAGGAATGCTTGAGTCCAAGAGTTTGAGGTTGCTGGGAGCTAAGGTGACACCACAGCACTCTACCCAGGGCAACATATTAAGACTCTGTCTCAAAAAAGAAAAAAAAATGTGTAATCCTCAAGTCACATTTGACTTCTGCAATTATCATCTTTTATTATCAGCATATATTGACTATTACCAACAAACCAATTTTAATGTGGTTTTCCTTTCTTAAAAATGTGTACAAATTTTTGGCACCTTCTCTATAAAGTAAAATGAATGTCACTACTTTCAAATGTCATGCAGATTTTTTTTTTACCTCATCTGCCTGTATCGAAGGGAAAGATTCTCAAATGTTCCCACTTTAAGAAATCTAAAGGTTTTGAATATTAAGCTAATTTAACCTCTTACAATGATTTCATTTTTTTTTCCTATAAAGAAAAGCCTCACACAGCTGTATCATCAACACAAGAAAGTGATACTAAGCTACCAAAAGAACATTACCACAGCATGCTGTGCTGCCAATTTCAGAAGGTGCCTCTGATGGAGTACCTAAAGCTAATTAGACTTAGGAAGTATAGATTCATACTCAGGTACCATCAAAGGGCAGACTATCCCAGTGGGAGGACTGGCTATCACCAAGAACCCCTGTGATCCAAAGTCATAGATAGCTTCTGGTTTTCCTAGCCCATATTCTGAATCTACCTAGAAATTAGAATTGCAATTATATAATCCACAAAGGGTTCATTTGCCCCTCTCCAGTGAAGATAAGAATTAAAATATTCATGCCTATATTTAAAAGAAAGTCTGGGCCATGGCCTGCCCTAATTATCTTTGAAAAGAAGGCCCCCAAGTGCTTGGCACTATGTACACTAACACCAGGGAAACAAATCATTATGAATGTGTCTTCTTCCACGGCATCATGTTGTGGATTATTCTAATTGAACGTATCCCCTCCCGTGACCTCCCATGGCAGAAGAAGGCCATGCGTGAAGGCACATGGACTTGATGGGCTGATTTTCTGTCCTACTCAGTGCCATTCCCCTTCCTGCCCCTTCACTAACTACCTACTGCTGCAGAGAAGCCTGAGCAGTGGCCCTCTGACTTTTCTTGGGGTCTTGTTTCTTGATCCAAAGCTCAGTTACCCATGGGGACAGACCCAGAATGAGTGCTTCTCTAGGAGGCCGGAAGGAAACTGTTCACTGTTGGTAGAATTAACAAGGTCACTTAAAATCTCCCATTAAGCACAACGCCCCCTATCTAGAGGCAGAATCATGCTGGATGTTTCATACAGCCTAGCATAGCAATTTTTTCATCTTTACAGGGTAGTGCCCCAACTTTACCAAACTAAGCAATATCATTCTCATGTTCATTTCATGTCATGTAGATCACTCCTGTCGCTGTTTTTCTAGATCGACTCTACCTCCTGTGGCTTCTTCTTGTCACCATTGCCTACAACTGGAACTGCTGGCTTATCCCACTGCGCTGCTTCTTTCCCTATCAAACACCAAGCAACGCATGCTACTGGCTCATCACAGACATTACGTGTGATGTCATCTACCTGTGTGACATGCTCTTCATCCAGCCCAGACTCCAGTTTATAAGAAGAGGAGATATAATAGTAAGTGGGGTTCAGGAAAAGCAGAAATTTTCAAATGAATGATAGCTAATTGGACTATGAAAAAATAAGTTAGCAATTTTATTTAATGTTTGGCTGTTTCTTCATGAATAACTACAGAAAACCATCAGTAATAATAATAAAAAAACAAAAACAACAAAACAACCACTGAGTGTTCACTATGTGTTGGAGAATATGCATCTTCCTTCACCTCAGCCTCCTCATCTTTGCCATGGAATAATGGCCTAGCAGTGTAGTTTGTGCCTATAATTCTAACACTCTGAGGCAGGAGGATCACTTGAGCTTAGGAGTTCAAGACCAGCTTAAACAAGAGCAAGACGCTGTCTCTACTAAAAATATAAAATTACCCATACCTCGTGGTGGGTGCCAATAGTCCCAGCTACTCATGAGGCTGAGACAGGACAATCACTTGAACATAGAAGTCTGAGGCTGCTATGAACAAGGCTGATGCAAAGGTATTTACCCTGGACAACAGGATGAGATCTTATCTCTAAATAAATAAATAAAATAAAATTAGAATAACAACAGTACCCTTAAATGTTGATATGAAGACTAAATGAATTGAGTCCTGTGTTAGTCATTATTGTTCTAGCTAAATTATTTATAACACTTCACCTAATTCTTCCAATAGCACTATGAAAAAGATGGGATTAGCCCTATTTATAAATGAGAAAGATGAGGTTTAGAGAGAATAGGTGATTTGCTCAAGGAATAAATCTAAAAACTAGACAACCCAGGATTCAAACCCAGGGCTTGATTTCAAAACCATCCTGGCTCAGGTTGGTGAGTTTTTCAGAATTTGACAATATCTGAGGATACAAAGAGAGTACGGGGGAGGGACAGGATGGCTGACAGGAAGCAGCTTTGGACAGAGGCTCCTGTCCAAAAGGAAAGATAACCTCCAGAAATTGCCCAATTGAGCTGAAGACTGGGAGCCCAGACGAGAGAGAAGTGATAACTACAGGTCACCTATGAGGCAAGTTGCGACTTCCAGAAACCAAGCTTCAGGCAGAAAAACTGAACTAAAGTTTTCCACCATTCTGAACTTCCAGGACTTGATTCCCTCCCTACCTGAGGCACCAGAAGCCTGACCTCTGCTGAAACTGAGGGAGGATGATTCCCTATCTGCTGGACCAGGTTTCGGGTCAGGTAAGAGACTCCGGGTCCCCACCAAGCCCCCACCAGCTCCCAGGCCAGGAACTCCCCCAGGACTCCCACGTGCTCCAATTTGCACACCACTGGACCTTGACCAGCCACCAACAGCAGCCAGGAAGTCCTCTGGGGCTCCCTCCGGGCACTGATCTGTGCCCCGCCCGGCCTCGCCCTGCCACCTGCCAGGACCCCCACCTGACACCTACAGAGGCCAGGAACTCCACTCCATCTTGGGGCTGATTGGTACCCTGCTGGGCCTTGGTCCGCTGACAGCAACAGCCAAGAACTCCACCAGGACTCCCACAGGTCCCGCTTGGCACCCCGCTGGGCCTTGGCGCCCCCCCCAAAACAGCAGTCAGGAAGTCCACTGGCACTCCCGCCCAGTGAGGATCTGTGCCCTGCCCGGCCTTGGCACACTGGGACCCCTGCCTGGCTCCGATCTGTGCCCCAGGCCTACCACCCACAGCGGCAAAGAGCTCCACTCCACCAGGAAAACCACGTGGCCCTGATTGGCACACTGCTGGGCCTTGGTTCACCGCCAGCAGAGGCCAGGAACTCCATTGGATTCCCATGTGGCCTTGATTGGCGGCCCACCACCCAGCAGAAGCCAGGAAGTCCCTTGGGACTCCCTCCTGGCCTCAATCTGTGCCCCAGGCCTACCGCCCACAGCAGCCAGGAACTCCAGTCTGCTAGAAATCCCTTGCACCTAGATTGGCACCCCGCTGGGCCTTGGTCACCACCAACAGCGGCCAAGAACTCCACTGGGACTCCTGCAGGGCCTGATGGGCACTCCACCGGGCCTTGGCCCGTGGCCAGCAGCAGCCAGGAAGTCCATGGAGTGTGGTGCTGATCTGTGCCCCGCCTGGCATCAGCCTGTGGACTGCAAGAACCCCATCTGGCTCAGGTCCGTGCCCCAGGCCCACAGCCCTCCCTACAGAGCCCTCCTCCCAGCCAGAGACTGCTGGAGGCATGGGCTTCCTTTGCAAAGGCCACCAGGTGCCCCATCCCATGCCATGCTGCTTGATCTGTGCGTGCCACACTCTGGAGCTGCTCCTGCAGCCAGAACACCCTGGGTGGGGCAGTCCCCGAGGAGCTACACAGGGTCACTCCCTACAAAGATCCAGCAACAACAGACTGATCCTGCCAGGGTCTAATCTGGGAGAGAAACCTCCCCAACTCTGAGGACGGTCATAGGCAACAGTGAAAAATAATCATGAGGCGGAATCCACAGAAAAACTCTGGCAATATGAATAATCAGAGTAGATCAATTCCCCCAAGGAACGACAAGTTAGATACAGCATAAGATCTCTTGCATAAGCAAATGGCTGAGATGTCAGAAATCGAATTCAGAGTCTGGAGAGCAAATAAGATCAGCAGAATGGAGGAAAAGATGGAATTAGAATTTCAAGCAGTAATCCAAAAGATGACCCAAAACATGTCTCAAGAATTCAACAATTCAAATACAAAATGACCAAAGATTTTGATACATTGAGACAAGAAGTTGCAGAGAGAAATTATCACAGTGTTGAGGGAATTTCATAGTCAATTTAATCAGTCTAAGAAAAAAACAAGCACGTACTCAAGTCTCATAGCCTCTACCCCCCAATCCCTTTCCCAGCTAACTGGCAGGATGCTTCCTTTCCAGCTGCTGCTGCTGTGACACCTCTTCACAAGTCCCAATGAGGGCTGCACAGAATACATCCTCCACTGTCACAATAGAAAGAGCAGAGTGACCGAGTAAATGACACATAGATATTTTTGTAGAAGATAAATAGGTGCCTTAATCTCTCTGAATATTTTTTGAATCTCCAGAACTCAAATTATCAAAACCTGAAAGGAGTAGTTTTAGTTATTTTTTTCTCTTTAAAAAGTGTTATTTTCAGACCTGTTCACTATATTTGGAATCTTTCCTAGAAAGAAATTCTTAAGGCAAGAGCCAAAGCTGTAGCAAAAATCTATTCAAAATATTCCTTGCGAGGACTACAGAGCATTAGTTACATCACTGGCATTATCTCCAGAGCTCACTGGCAGTTTGATGAATGATGATGATGGTGTGCAAACAAGAAGTAAACAATAACAACCAAAAGAACACTAATTTCAACCTCCATTAGATGCACAAGGGGGAGAAAATCAATGTTTGACAAATGGAAAATGACAAAAATCAGTAAGGGAGACTTTTATTTTCAATTTTCTAAGAGGCCTTTGCACACAATGGAGGGCTAAAACCAAGAAAAATAACAAATAAAAACTACATCCAGTGGGCTCTATTTAAAATGCATTGTCACAAGCTACAAATATATAGCAGGAAATAATACCTTTTTGTTCAAAAGAAGTTTAATGGTTTCTTTAATTTAGAGCAGGTAGTTTTAGTCTTTGAAACTTGATTACATTTTGGTAAGACTACATACATTGATTACCCAAGCTGAAGGTCTCACTACATTTAATTATCCATGCTGTTACTATTTGTGTTCATGGACAAATTATTGGTTCATTCATTCACTCATGTATTCAACAAACATTTCTTAAATACCTACAGTTGCCAGTAGGTATACCTACATGCTTTATATTTATTAAATACACTGCGCCAGGACTGGAGGATGGAAACGTTAATTTCCCAAGGCCTTGGGAGAAAACAAACAAGTAGCAGACAGCAGATTGAGGTGTTAATAGCCACAATAGAGGGAACAAAGAACACACAAGTTTACAGGATGTCCACAGTGTTTATTTAGGTCTTTCTTCTAAAAGTGGTTCTACATAGAGGACAGAATTTTGAACCTAGGACCATCCAAAAAAAAATTCTCTTCTATATGTTCCTTTATAGATAGCAAAAATCAAATTGGCAGTGACAGTGGAGATCATTGATATAAGACACTCACATACACAACCCTGTGATAGCCCCACCAATCACAAGGACCCCTAGAAAGGCTCCGTGCCCTCTATGAACACTGTCAACTAGGTCTTCCTTACAGTGTTTTCAACCTTTTTTATCTCATGGCACACTTAAACCTGTAGTTAAACTTCCACAGCACAATTAAATTATGTTGAATATATATATATATACTTACTGTGCTTTGAACTTCTTCTGAAAATAATTTAATTAATGAAATGTTCAAAGCACACCTCAGATCCTCTCACAGTACACCAGTATGCTATAGTACACCAATTAAAATCACTGCTTTACAGGCCACTGCTTTTAACACTTCATCCTCTCAATTCCTGTTTATAAACTGATCTGAAAAAATAAATCAACTAGCTCCTTCTCTGTGCTCCATGTACTTTATTCATAATTCTATTATCTAATTTTGTTAAATATTGATTAGGCTAATTATGAGGTAGAAGAAATAAACAGTCCATGGTCAAATTCCACTCCTAAAATTTGCTAATAGCATTAACTTGAAGAAAATAAATTTACCCTTTCATTGAATAAAATCTTTTTTGACCTGAAAAATGAGAATAGTAACACCTACCTCATAAATGTATTGTGAAGATGAAATAAGACAGTGTATGCATCTAACCCAGGTCTGTGGAAAGTCCATGCACTGACATAGCTCTCTTTCTTACGTGAAAATAAGTTTCTTCAAAGCAGGGACAGTATTCAATTTCATTTCTCTATTTTCCTAGGAACTGAAAGATTATACTCAAGAAATGTTTGAAGGAGTGAATGAATGGTAATTTTGGCTCAAGAATTTTCTTTCTTTGAACAATTATTTAATCTGCATGATAGTTGTCTTACATGTTATTATTTCTAAAATATTTCTATCTGATGTAAAATTATAGCATTTCTATGAATTGTTACCAGAAAATTAGTGTTAGTAAGTAAATATACTAACATCTAGGGAAAGATCTTCAAAAACTATTTGTTGGAAAGGATTTAGGTGCAATTAACATATTCTTTCTAAAGTAAGCCTGCCCCAGAGAAATGTCACCTGTATTCACGTGGATAATGATGAGGTTTAAAAGAGGGAGAAAGAGCTAAAAAGGATGACATTTTAAAAATAAGTGCCTAATTATCACCAGGGAGCATGCTGATCCTCATAAGGCTAATGATGGCAAATTTATTTAGTGCTCTTAAGAGGGATTTTTAAATTACTAGATATGATTTTGAAGGAGATTTTAAAATCACTAGATGCCAGATTTCACTTAATCTAGCAAGCTTTAGTTGCATTTACATTTATTCAATCATAGGATCACAGACAACCCTGAAAGTAATCAGATAAATGTTCTAAAAACATTATTACTGGATGTGGGGAGGAGGTAGTATTTTACCTTCACTGCCTACTACTTGTAATGTATCTGTCCATCTCATACAAGCTTTGAAGGAAGTGATTGATTTTACTCAAGCTTGATGCATTATTTACATGGTATAAGGCAATCAACTGTGGCTTGGTAAGGCAATCAACTGTGGCTCGTTAAGCCATTTTGTTCACACTTAAAATCATTAAATGAGCAAGTCATATATTTTCTAACATATTTCTATAAAACGTAAAATGTGTATATGAGTAAAAATTATAGTAAAAAAATGGGGCAGTATTGACTAACCAGTCTTTAACATTGCTCAGCAGTAGTTTTGAATTTCTGAACGTGGACAGCCTGGATAGTAATTGTTATAAGATGTCAATTAATTAAAAGCACTTAGAAAATCCCTTTCTATGTATATCTAAAATATATTACTATACATCAAATAGTAGTATTAACTCTTTTGGTATGAATATTAACAAATGCCACCCTATTCATCTATCACTTATCACATATTTATTGAGCACATACTATGTGTTAGACATTTCATGAGAGCCTAAGGAAATAGAGGGCAAAGATATGGACTCTACTCTCTCATGTAAATAACTCAGAGTATGAAGGACAAAGAAGATGGTGGAATTTTATGTTGTGAGTCATGACATGTGCACCCAGGGTGCTATGAGGCTCACAGAAAATCATGTGAAGGAGGGGTCTAAATTTTGATGGATGAGTTAGGGTTACTTTCCCTCTTCCACCACCACCATGCTTAACAAAGGAAAAACATGTTTTGAGCTCTGGGAACATAAAAGGCAAGGACATCAAGGTGAGAAACTCTGATACATTTGAAGAACTGCTGACCAGAATGGGTGTGGGATGCTCCAGGAGGCAAGTGGGACACAGACAGGAGAGTCTTGTATACCATGAAAAGAGTTTTGGATGCTTTCATTATCATGTATTACAAGTTATATGACTTGACATAAATAGGGACTACTAAGAGATCAAATTTATAGAAACCATTTGGCTGCCATTATAGGCTGGATCAAGTGAACAAAACTAAAGTTAGAGATAGCAAATTCCAAAGGAGAGAATGGACATAACAAAATACTAGGAGGAAGAGTCAGTAGAACTTGGATGCTGGTTGGAAGAAGGCTGCTGAGAGAGATTGAGTCATGTAGGACCACTAACCAGTATACACAAGGATGCTCATAGGTTACTCTATAGCAGGAGAAAAGAGGGGCACACCTAGGTTTAAGGGGAAAGGAGAATCATGAGGAACCCAGTTTGAAACTCTAAGTGAAAAAGACAATGAGCGTTGCTTGCATGGATCAATAGCTCAAGACAGTGATTTTAGATGGAGGTAAAGATTTGGTACCATCAACACACACAGTGATCTTTGAAACTATATAAAAAAAAAAGATGGGTAAAATTTTCCAGAAAGCAAGTATAATGAAAAAAGAATAGACAATGATAACCCTTTTTTTCTTTCCCAGACGTGGTCTTTCTCTGTCGCCCAGGCTAGAGTGCAATGGTATCATCCCAGCTTATTGCAACCTCCTGGGCTCAACTCTCTCATCTTGCTCTCCCAAGTAGCTAGGGTTACAGATGCATGCCACCTCAACTGGATTTATTTATTTAGTTAGTTAATTAAGTAGGTTGGTAGGTATGTAGGTAAGTAGAGACAGAGTCTTTCTACGTTACCCAATCTGGTCTCAAACTCCTGTCTCAATCAATCCTCCCACCGAGGCCTCCCAGGCTCGAGATTATAAGCTGAGATTATAAGCATGAGCCACCATACTCAGCCATTGTTAACTCACCATACTCAGCCATTGTTAACTTTTCAATGGCCAACCAGAGTTCAAGACCACTAAAAAGTTGAAACTGAATAAGTAAACCAGTGACATTAAGATTCTTTGCAAAGAGAAAGTTTCAAGGATAAAATAGTCCAAAAAATGTTACATGTTTCATCTTTTCCTTACTTTATCTACTTTTCACTTAATTAATATTTGTGGGTTCTTAGTATATTGCAGGACTAGTTAGGTACAGTTGCCAAACAAAATTAAACTGTCCTCAGATAGATTACCATTAAATGGAGTAGAATGATTTTAAACAAATGAGCCAAGAAATATATGTGTCTTTTAAAAATATGGTGAGTTCCATGGAAGGATACTAAGTACTGTAAAGGGTCTCCTGGGTGTACTCATTAAGAAGTTATTGGTGCTCTTTGCACTGTTAACCTTAATGAAACGAGGTGAGGAGGAAAAAGCCAAATTGTCACCAAATTGCTGTGGGTTAAAAATAAATATGAGGGAAATATGTGGAATAAAGCCATGTAGGTGACTGTCTTAAAAAGATTGACTAGGACAAACAATAAGGCAAAAACAAAAAGAAAACAAAAGGCAAGGAAATTATTTTGTTTTAAAATGTGAGAAGATGGAGCATATATTAAAAGCTGAAGCTAAAAGAAACCAGTAGAAGCAAATTGCTAAAAATATTAACAAAGTGAGAAAATAATTGATGAAATTGACTAAAATTGACTACATAAAAACATATTAAATATAAATATATTTCAGGTGGATTCAAATGAGCTAAAGAGACACTACAGGAGTTCTACAAAATTTCAGGTAGGTAATGTATAATTTCCAAATTGTTCAAGTAATCTCTTACCATTTTGACTTTAAATCCCATCCTCAGATTTCTTTAAGTAAATCATCTTCCTTTGTAGCAAAACTCATACAGATAAAGTTTAAGTAGAAAAAGATAGGCCTGAAGTTTCTGCCTCTCAATAATTACATGATACATTTCCTTGTATGTGCAAATGGGTAATTCAATGTATGGGTCTTTATTAAGCAGACCAAATTAAGATAGTGTCCACATTTAAATTTTGATTTAAATATCAGTAAAAGAGTGTTGGGTATACTTTGTCTCGCCCACAGAATTCCTGCCTTCAATTTATGTAGCATAATGGTGTAAATGTCTGCAAAATTGTTTCTACTGCTTTTCCTTTCTTGTTCATATATGCAAAATAAGAAATAGAAAAGGTCAATTACTTAGATAACACGGAATCTTCCTTTATTCAGATAACAATATAACCGTATGGTTTGTTGCCCATAATTGTTTCCTAAGTGTTTTCTTATTTGACTCAGAAACAGGCAACATTTGGAGGTTATCCAAGTTTACCCAAATGTCTGCGTGAACTCTACCCTCCCACTAGAAGGATAACATTCCAGCGGTCTCAAATTTTGCTTAAAAAGATACAAATCTGAGTTTACATCCCAAACAATCTCTGTTAGAGATTTAGAATGATTAAAATCCCTTTCAATTTGTTGTTGTTTTACATTTTTCTCTTAATTTTTTTTATTAAATCGTAACTGTATACATTAATGCATTTATGGGGTACATTGTGCTGATTTTATATACAATTTGGAATGCTTACATCAAACAAATACAACCTTTCAATTTGTTTTTGTCTCCAACTAATTTTCTTTGCAAAAAATTGCCACACACTTAGGCATATTCACGAGAGATTTACATTACTTTGATGAATTCTACAAAGAGGATGACTATTCTTTGCAAATGCTACAAAGCTGATTTCAAACTCTTTCTTACTTTCTTGAGTTTGAAAAGGGGTTAAGTTAACTCATACTTGATTGAATTCCTCCAGTACATCCTTACTATGGCATTGCATTATAGTTACAGTCATGTGACACACGAGACATTTCGATCAACAATGGGCCATGTAAACCCGGGCTATCCCCCGGATGATGATGGGTGGGAGATCAAGACCGCCGGAAGGAGTTGCACTCACCATTCCCAAGGAGAAGACTGACGGCAACAGGTAGAGGATCACCTGCGGATGGACTGTCTTAAAGAAAGCATTATAATCATCAAGAAGCAACTGGAAACATCCAAAGTTGGGGAGAATGAGTCCAGGTCACCGGATCTACAAGATCAGAAGGTATGTGGAGGAAGCATCAACATGCGAGAAGGGTTGGGGGAGCCATCCAAGGTGGTCCACACTTCCGCGGTACACGTGCAGTCCGAGCTGCAAGGGGCTTCCCCAGGACAATGAGCTTCCAGACTATCAGGGTGCTGCTTGAAGACTGTGCAGTAGCACTGCCCCAGGGTGACCAGCGTGGGGCCTATGGCTTCTGGTCTAAGGTTACTGCCTCAGCAGACGCTACCCTACACTGCCGGCCTCAGAGCGGTCGGTTCCCCACCAGCCGCCTCCGCCATTATCCTGCCCACGCCAGGGAGAAAACTAGGTGGCAGGTGCTCCCACATGCACTGTGACTGGGTGCCTTGTGCTCCCCCGCACATCCCTACCACCTGCCTCCCAGGCACCTGGACAGAGCAGGTGCCCACTGACGTTCAGCATCTGCCAGCCACTACCGTCTTGCATTTTCGATAGTGCCACCACTGCCATCTGAGTTGCACTGCAGCAGCTGTCATAGACCTGGATGGAGGGCAAGCCCAGACGCTGCAACTCCACGGCAGCACAGGCCTATCTCCTTGGTCCTGCCAGCTGCAAGTGGACTAGCCACTAAGACTGGAAGGGCCACCCCACTGCCAGCTATGGTTCCATGACCTTCCCAGGCACCCGTCAAAGACCCCCAAACTATCCGGGCAACCACCAAAGTCCCACGACCCACAAAGGTACCTGCAAAGATCTCAAAGCCTGCCCCATCACCAGCTGCAGGACTGTCACTACCCAAGTGCCTGCCCAGGTCTCACAATATGCCCAGCACCTGCCAAGATTCCACTATGCACTCAGATACCTACCACGTCCCACCACCTGACCTGCTACTAGCTATAGTCCTGTGGCATGTCCAGGAGCCTACCGAGTTCCCATGGAACATGCAGGTACTGGTCAAGGTCGCACAGGCTGCCCAGGAGCTGACTAAGCACTCAGACATGCCTGGGCACACACCAAAGTCCCACAGTTTGCCCCACTGCTGGCTGCAGTTCTGTGGGGCATCCAGGAACCCACCAAATCCCTGCAGCCTGCCCAGGTAGCAAGCAAGGTCATGCCCTCTGACTCTATGGAAAGGCACTTTCCAACCCCCCAGTAAAAACTTCAAACAGTGACCTGGGGACCAATCTACCAATTGAAAAAGAAAATCCCCTAGCACTGGTCTGGACCATGACAACCACAAGGAATGGAGCAATACAGGAAAACCGATGAATTATGAGCTCTCAGTGCGTCCACCTCTCCTGCTGGGTCATTCAGAGTATGGCAGAGAAGAATAATAAGATTGAAGAGAAAGCTGAAAACCAATGCAAAGAAACTAAACAAAAAAAGTACCTGTTGGGTACAATGAGCACTATTCTGGTGATGGGCACAAGGAAATCCCCTGACTTAAGCATTATACAAAGTATCCGTGTAACAAAAACATTTGTACCCTTTAAAATTTTGAAATTTTAAAAAAGATCATAATGGAGCTGAAAATTTTCTATCACCTATTTACTTTATAGCCATAATAACATCATCACATAATATATTACCTATACATTTAATTAAAATGTCTGAAAAATAAAAATAAAAAAAATTTTAAACAGAAAAAAGCTTGCAGAATAACATAAAGAAAGAAAATATTTTTGTACAGCTGTAAAATGCATTTGGGTTTTAAGCTAAATGGTACTACAAAAGAGTTAATCAATCATTGAAGAAATAAAAGTATACATTTAGTGCAGCCTAGGCATACAGCATTCCTAAGGTCTATAGACGTGTACAGTAACAACATAGGCCTTTATACTCACCACTTGCTCACCCAGAGCAACTTTCAGGACTGCAAACTCCATTCATGGTAAGTGCCCTATATATATTTGCCATTTTTTATCTTTTCTATGTTTTTGTTTGTTTGTTTGTTTTGTTTTTGTTTTTGTTTTTGTTTTGAGACAGAGTCTTACTTTGTCACCCTTGGTAGAATGTCGTGGCTTCACAATTCATGGCAACCTCAAACACTTGGGCTAAAGCAATTCTCTTCCCTCAGCCACCCGAGTAGCAAGGACTACAGGCACTCACCACAACGCCCAGCTATTTTTAGAGATGAGGTCTCACTCTGGCTCAGGCTGATTGCCAACCTGTGAGCTCAGGCAATCCACCCACATTGGCATCCCAAGAGCTGGGATTACAGGCATGAGCCACCACTTCCGATCTATCTTTTCTATGTTTAGAGACACAAATACTTACCATTGTGTTGTGATTACCTAAAGTATTCCATACAGTAACATGCTGAACAGGTTTGTAGCTTGTGTTGGTCAACACTTCCTCCATTAAATTTTCTAAAACTCAGTGAGAAATAGATTATCTCTGTTTACATAAATCCATGTCAGTGTGTTAACATTAAAATGACTAATGGCTGTCTCCATAGAAAAGAAGGTAGTTGAGCAACTAAATAGAAAGTGAGTGAAAAGATTATTATGATTTGAGCCAGAAACCCAAATTTAAAGCCTACAATGGAGACTGCAGCTTTGTTCATGGTAGGTTAGCAGCCTAAAAGGGAAAAATCAAGTACATCCATGCCCAGTGGGTTCAGGGATAGAACAAAAGAAGTCACCAGCTGTGCTCTCCCTCCTGTTTGCTTATTTGTACGACATTATTTTAGTAACTGTTCTGTATGCCTCTCAATTTGTCATGAGGATCAGTATCTGTAGGGAAAAATCAATGAGGTTTGATGAGATGATGCAATTTCTAAACCAATACTTTTAGTAAGAGTTTGTTCGTAATAGCTAATCCGGATAATTCAAACCAGAAGTTCAATTCTCATTCAAGAGCAATAGGCTTTGAAATTCTGTTACATAATTGATTACCTTAAATCTCAATTTTTATGTGTGGCCTTATAATATCTTCTTAATTGTTCTTAACTTTCCTGAGTGAGATACTTTAAAATTTTTTAATATATTCTCTTTTGTAAGATCATTTAAAATTTAATGAAAATGAATAATTATTCTACATAAAAGAATTTGATACTGCAATCAAGAAAGTATGCAACTATGATATTGGCCCTTCATAATTATCAGGGTACTATAAAGACCAGAATAATTATAATATATGAGAGATACTTTTTAAAATTGTTTGTAGCATTAATAGTACTTTAATACCTTCTCCCATCAAAGCTGCTGATTAAGTGTAAACAAGCTAATTTCTTTCCTCTCCTCTCTTCACCTGCATAGTCTCTGATCGATACTTTCACAGCAGTTTATTGGTAGCAAAATTGTTCAAAGTAGACAGGAGTAGAAAGCATTGAAGAGCCTGGATGAACAACAATGTAATCAGCTCTGAACACTAGAACTGGCTGAAGCATAAAAATATATCACTACAATGCAAGTGCAATGGTTTCAAATAAAATCAAGAATGGACTTGATTTTCAGTCCAAAACCCCATGTTTAAAACACTATTAAAATATATTAGCAACGACACCATCACTGAAATGTATATGACAGCTCAGTAAAATGTCCAGCAAATGTAGTGCCTGAGGAGAGATGAGATGCAGGGAGGTGGAAATGAAGTATACCAGAGATAGGCTACAAGGCAGTGTTCTTGTTTGCATGGTGCTAATGTGCCTTCCAATGTACCGGGCATATTTAACTGAAGGCAATTTTGAATTAAACAATGATTAATGTCTTGTGACTGGTCAACTTTTATAAACATCAGTGTAAATATATCCATGCCCCCAAAGGCATGTGAACACAGTGTAATTGTGAACATGTTCTTCCAACAGCTGGATGTCGCTTCAGTCATACCATTTGATGTTTTTTACCTCTTCTTTGGGATTAATCCAGTATTTAGAACAAATAGGATATTAAAGGTAAGATACTATATTTAACTGCCTTCTTCTTATGATAATGAAAGCAATCTTGAAGTTGCACTAAATATACTAAAATTGCAATATTCTTTTTTTCTTTTTTTTTTTTTTGAGACTTTGTCACCTTCGGTAGAGTGCGGTGGCATCACTGCTCACAGCAACCTCCAACTCTTGGGCTTAATGGATTCTTTTGCCTCAGCCTCCTGAGTAGCTGGGACTACAGGCATCCACCACAACACCTGGCTATTTTTTTGTTGCAATTCTCATTGCTGTTTTAGGTAGTCAAGGCAGAGTTTGAACCCACCACATTCAGTATATGGAGCCAGTGCCCTACACACACTGAACCACAGAGACCACCCAATATTCTTAATTTTTTCCAAACTGTCCTCCATCTTTCTGTTCTCATTAATGCTGTGAATTTTCTTAAATGAATGAAAGATGAATTCCTGATAGTAGTTGTTCCTCACTATTTCTATATAGGGTGGCCATAAAGTTCATGTGCAGTTGTATATCTCAAAACAGGTATCTATAATCTAAAATAGGAATGCATTTGTACTTAGAAATCTAATGGTAATTACAAATCAATCTTTTATAATGTTAATTTTTTTGTTTGTCTTTTTTGAAGTTACCACACGCCTGGTATATGGGCTGTAAAATTAAAGTACAAGATAAGTTACTCCTAAATTGTCTACCCAAAATTCTATAGTTCTAAAAAATACACAACATACTTTTGCATGACAAAATTACTTAAATACTCAAACACAACTCAAATATTTAAGAGTGAATTAACTAAACATGCTAAGATATATCAACATAATAGAATACTTATAGTTTTAAAAACATAAAGAGCAAGTTTTCTATGTGCTGATATGGAAAAAAAATTGTAAGATAAATTGTTAAGAGAGGAAACTAGTTACAGAACAGTTGATAGAACAATGCTAACTTCAGTATAGCAAAAGGGGGAAACATTCATTTTTTCTATATTTACATAAATACTGGAAAGCTACAAAAAAAAAAGTAATAAAAGTGGTTGCCTGAGATGGAAAAGGAAAGGAGAAAGGAAAATCAGGATAGATGGGGGCCAAAGTCAGAGCACAATATTTAAAGGTCTATATTTCATATTGTTTTAAACTATGTGAATGTATTACCTACTCAAAAAGATTATAAGATGTAACTATTTCATAACACATAACTTCATTGGGTATCTAAAAAAAATTGAGGACAATCATAATTTGAAATTTTATATAAACCTTTAACAATGGTGATGATAATCTTGTATTTCCAAAAACAATCTTCCTAAAGGGGATCATAAAAGATTTCACAAATTCTAAGAGAGTCTCTTTTTTGCGTCTTAAGAAGGCAAGATAACATAACCTGCAAACACTGATGAATCCTGACAACAACAATGACAAAATTGTTAAACTTTATATTCATTATCTCACTTATTCATCCCAACAACTTCATTTTAGAGATGAAGAAAATGGAATTTACATGATGGAAATATCTGTCCAGACACACTGCAGATGAGTGGCAGTATCTCAACTCTATCTCATATTTATCTGACTCAAATTCTTTACTATCATTAGACTGGTGGATAAGGCTCAAGCTGAAAGGGCTTTTTTTCTTTCCCCTGATTTTTCAATGTTGAAAGCACCATTACCAGGAGGGAGGGGTAAGATGGACAACTAGAAGCATCTTCCGACAGAGGCTCCTGTTTAAAAGGAAAGATAACCTTCAGAAACTGCCCAATTGAGCTGAAGACTGGGAGCCCAGCCGAGAGAGAGAGAAGTGATAACTGCAGGTCACCTCTGAGGCAAGCTGTGACTTCAAGAGACCAAGCTTCAGGCAGAAAAACTGAACTAAAGTTTTCCGCCATTCTGAACTTCCAGGACATCCTTCCCCCCTTACCTGATGCACCAGAAGCCTGACCTCTGCTGAAACCGAGGGAGGAGGACTTGAGCAGCCCCCACTCTCCCTATCTGCCAGATCAGGCGGCCTGCCAGGTAAGAGACTCAGGGCCCCACCGAGCCCCAGCCAGCCCCCAGGCCAGGGTCGCTGCCAGGACTTCCACTTGGCTCCAATCTGTGCCCCACTGGGCCTCAGCCTGTCACCTGCAGCAGCCAGGACCCCCGCCAGGCAGTGGCCCATGCCACCAGCGGCCAGGAACTCCACTAGGACTTCTGAGCCTCCTGATTTGCACCCTGCCCGCAGGGCCTTAGTCCTCCTCCAGCAGTGGCCAGGAAGTCCACAGGGACTCTCCTGTTGTGCTGATCTGTGCCCTACCAGGCCTCAGCCTGCTGCACCACTGAGACCCCCTGCCCATCTGTGCCCCAGGCCCGCCACGGGCCAGGAACTCCACTCCGCTGGGACCCCCGTGCAGCCCCAATTGGCACCACGCTGGACCTTGAACCACTGCCTGCAACAGCCAGGAAGTCCACTGGGACTCCATCCCAGGGCAATCTGTGCCTGGCTGTGCCTCAGTCTGCTGCCTGCCAGGACCTTAGCCTGGCTCCAATCCACGCCCCAGGCCCACCGCCCACAACGGCCAGGAACTCCAAACCACTGGGACCCCTGCGCAGCCCCAATTGGCACCCCGCTGGGCCTTGACCCCCACCCCCGCCAACAGCAGCCAGGAAGTCCACTGGGACACCCTCCCTGGGTGATCTGTGCCCTGCCCGGCCTCAATCTGCCAGCCCCCAGACACCCCATGTGGCTCTGATCCATGCCCTCCAGGACTTGGTCCTCTGCTTGCAGCAGCCAAAGACTCTGTCAGACCTTGGCTCGCCTACTGGACTGCTGTGGCAAAGGACCCCACAGGGACCCCCACACTGGGCCTTCGCCTGCTGCCCACTCCAGCCAGGGGCTCCGCCAGGAAACTGCCAGGCCTCCGCCTGCCTGCCCAGGCCAGGAAATCTGGGAGCCACACAACCCACCTCCTCCCCTACCTCTCTGCCTCCAAACCGGCCTGCCCAATTGGCCAGAAACCTAGGAGGCTGCACAACCTGTGCCCTCCCTCCAGAGCCCTACTCCTAGCCAGAGACCGCTGGAGGCACGGGCTCCCTTTGCAAAGGCCACCGGGTGCCCCATCCCATGCCCTGCTCCTTGATTCTGGCATGCCACACTCTGGAGCTGCTACTGCAGCCAGAACTTCCTGGGTGGGGCAGTCCCAGAAGATCTACAAAGGGTCACTCCCTACAAAGATCCAGTAACAACAGAGTGATCCTGCTGGGGTGTGATCTGGGAGAGAAACCTCCCCAACTCTGAGGACGGTCATAGGCAACAGTGAAAAATAATCATGAGGTGGAATCAACAGAAAAACTCTGGCAATATGAATAATCAGAGTAGATGAACTCCCCCAAGGAACGACAAGGTAGATACAGCACAAGATCCCTTGCATAAGCAAATGGCTGAGATGTCAGAAGTTGAATTCAGAGTCTGGATAGCAAATAACATCAGTGGAATGGAGGAAAAGATGGAATTAGAATTTCAAGCAGTAATTCAAAAGATGACCCAAAAGATGTCTCAAGAACTGAACGAATTCAAAAACAAAATGACCAAAGATTTTGACACATTGAGACAAGAAGTTGCAGCCCTCAAAGATCTGAGAAATACAGTAGAATCCCTCAGTAACAGAATGGAACAAGCAGAAGAAAGGATTTCTGACATCAAAGACAAAGCTTTGGAATGCTCCCAAACTTCAAAAGAGGTAGAGAAATGGAAGGCAAAAAGGGATCATTCTCTCAGACAGCTCTGGGATAACTCGAAGAAAACCAATATTCACCTTATACAGATACCTGAAAAGGATGAAGTGGTGTCACAAGGCACAGAGTCTCTTCTTTATGAGATTATGAAAGAGAACTTTCCAGACATGTCAAGAGATTCTGAAATTCAGATAGCAGACAGTTTCAGAACTCCAGCCTGATCCATAAGACATCCTCCAGGCACATCATAAAGTTCACTAAAGTTAATATGAAGGAGAAAATTCTGAAAGCAGCCAGATGTAAGAAATCCATTACCTACAAAGGGAAGAATATTAGAATAACTGCAGATCTCTGTGATCAAACCTTTCAAGCTAGAAGAGAATGGTAATTGACTTTTGATCTCCTAAATCAAAATAACTTTCAACCCAGGATCCTATATCCAGCTAAACTGAGTTTCATTTACGATGGAGAAATTAAATACTTCAACAATATCCACATGCTGAAGAAATTTGCTATAACTAAGCCAACTCTCCAGGATATTCTCAGACCGATTCTCCACAATGACCAGCACAAACCTCCACCACAAAAGTAAACTCACCCAGAAAATATTTATCAAATTTCATCTTCCACGGTGATGAAAGGATTAAAAATGTCCACTGGACTTTCTAAAGATTTATCATTACTTTCAATTAATGTGAATGGTTTAAATTGCCCTCTAAAGAGGTATAGGTTGGCTGACTGGATACAAAAACTCAGGCCAGATATCTGTT
>CAUYON010081201.1:0-12615 GCA_963573935.1 Arctocebus calabarensis
TCCCAGCTACTAGGGAGGCTGAGGCAAGAGAATCGCTTAAGCCCAAGAGCTGGAGGTTGCTGTGAGCAGTGTGACACCACGGCACTCTACCCAGGGCGATAAAGTGAGACTCTGTCTCTACAAAAAAAAAAAAAAAAAAAGGGGAAAACAAACTTATTGTTAAATGTTCAGAAATTTATAAAAATATACTTACTTCTCAGCAGAAACACTGGCTCCAATTGAATATAATAGTTTAAGTTGGTCCTAAAATAAGACAGAAACGCATCATCAAATCAAGTGATAAGAATTATAACCGATTAAGGTATAAATTTATAGACATAATCTAACCTTTTAAATTAAGCAGACAAGTAACAGGAAAAAAAATCATTTACATTTACATTTCATTTTCTAAAAGGACAGTCTTTTAAAAGAATCTTTCAGACAAATAATGCCACAATAATTTTTTTCCTAGTTTATACAGATTTTCTTTATGTTCTTTTTTCTCTTTCTATTAACTTCTGAGGATATCTAAAAATATAGTAAACATTTTAATAGAATTGAAATTTCTTGTTATAAATAGAAAAACTATTTAAAAAATAGATTATCCTTGGTCATACTTACCTTGAAGGGTAGATAATAAACATCTCTGGCTTGAAATCGGGATCGGAGAGGAGGGTCTAATGGATTCCCAGAATACCTCGGCACTGGCAATCCCAAGGCAATCACTCGGAAATTTTCATTAACTCGAACAATCTTCCAAGCATCCAACTCTGTTTTGGTATGATCCTATAAAAATAGGAGGCCCCAGAAGACCATGGCATAAATGATACAGACTACAACTGCAAGAGTTTCCAGGCAGAGGAAATTAGGCCTGGACTATTGAGAAAAATATTTGAGAACACTCTCAAAACTAAACTGCCAAAGAAAAAAGCAAAGGAAACCAGACTCAGGATGCCAGGGTAAGCTCACAACATGAATAATTGTGTTTGACAGGAAAAGCAGCCAACTCCCCCAGGAACAAAGAAAACTTGGGTCAGATCTCCTAAGCTCAGTAACACAGAGGGATAGAGTCAGAAAGGTAAACTAGAGGTTTTTAAAAGGTGGTCCTACAGGGGCAGATCACCAGCAGGATGAACTGCCCATGGACCTTACGTAGGCAACTATGCTTGTTAGTATATTTCTAGTAAGGCATATTATTAACTATGTTATAACTAACATGTTATGAAAACTTACATGGTAAGAACATTCCATGGATTTTTCTCATTTAACTTTCATCAGTTATCCTAATAGACACTTAATCTCCTTTTAATACAGAAGAAAAAACTTAACTTCAAAGGATTCATATAACGTACCCATGGTCTTGGAATTAATGGAGCTGAGAGATTGGCAATAGTACAGGTCATGAAGTCACAAAACCTGGCTCAGTTGCTTGTACACTCTAACTAAATGACCAGGCTCGGCACTGGCCATATACACCGAGGCTGGGGAGTTCAAACCCAGCCTAGGCCAGCTAAACAACAATGACAACTGCAACAAAAAATAGCCAAGCATTGTGGCGGGTGCCTGTTGTCCCAGCTACGTGGGAAGCTGAAGCAAGAGAATTCCCAAGCCCTAGAGTTTGAGGTTGCTGTGACCTGTGACGCCATGGCACTCTACTGAGGGCGACGTACTGAAACTCTGTCTCAACAACAAAAATAAATAAATAAAAATAAATGACCAATGGCATGTTATTATACCCTTGGAGCCTCAACCTTCTTATCTAGAAAGTGGAAATAATATCACCTACATTATTATAACTACTATGAAAACTAAACAAAAGAATATATGATCTTGCGGCGCCTGTGGCTCAAAGGAGTAGGGTGCCAGCCCCATATGCCAGAGGTGGTGGGTTCAAACCCAGCCCCAGCCAAAAACTGCAAAAAAATAAATAAATAAGAATATATGATCCATGTTAAATGTTACTCGTTCTCTGCCTAACTCTATCAATAGCTCTTCACAGTCTCGGATAGTTTTCTTGAATGCAAATTTGTACATTCTACAAGAAATGTCCACAGCTATCAGCAGCTATTCAGAGGGTACAGCCCATATGACAGGGTAGAAATGCCTAACATGGTACTCAACAGCCTTTCCTGACAGGAGTCCTGCCTGACTCTCCCCGTCTCAGCAACCAGTGCACACCAAACTCCTCAATCCATCTTCTGTGACCCTGGGGTCCAACCCACCTCACAACTTCAGCCATCCCAACACATGCTGCTGCTTTACCAACAACTGTTCCATTTACTTGGAACACCCTTTCCACTCTGCACAGCATAAACACAGTGTCATTCAAAGCTTAGCACAAATATTACAAATAAGCCCTTTTATGATCTCCTCCCCTCATTAGAACCACCTTTGTACCCTTCATTGTATCCTATGCAAACTTCTATCATTACACATTTCCAGATTTACTCCTAAACATGACTGTCTCGTGATCCAAACTCTTGAGAGGACTTATTATCTCTAGCACATAATAGAAGAAATGTTGGTTGATTGGTTGCCTGAATTAATTTTTTAAATGATAAATAATTATTTCAATCACACTTTGCTGTGAATAAAAATCACAAAGTGTACAATTATTTCACAGACTGACAGTATGACATATACGCTAGGAAACCGAGAACTCAAACCTAGCCCTGACTGAAAAACTAAGAATACAATCTTCCAAGAGCTAGATATTTCTATTTTTTATTCACCCCAAAATGATAATCAGAATATAAGGTTCACACAAACTGATTGTATCTGTTTCCATAATAACAAAATTCTACTGTAATCACCTGTATGGAACAAATAACATTTTTGAGATATTAAAATTTAAAATACTGTATTTAGCTAGAAATACAAGTTACAGTGTTAGAATCTTTCTTACCATAGAAATTATCTTTAAATAGTATTGTTTTATGACGGGATCTTGCCTATATTCCCTGAGGCTCTGATGAGACAGATTGTATTCATATATAACATTTATCAATAAACATTAGGTATTTATAGTAATATTTACTTTGCCTAAAAAAATAGTGGACCCTTTTCAATAATAATAAGGAATTCCTTATGATACTAAAATCCTTTATCCACCACATCCTGAATTCTTATATACTATGCTATACTATAACTGTATAGTTATTCAGTTATATACTCAGTAACTTTGCATAGAATTCTACTGTGAAATGAATATATCAAATTTTTTGTTGTAAAGTAACTCCTATACATTTAAAAAATGATTACATTTCCTAAGTATTTTTTTCCAAGTCATTTGGTGAATACTAATGTAATCTCTAGAAGCACACAATTTTTGCAATTAGAAATCTTTTCTCATATAAAGAGAAAATGTTCTGCATAATATCTACCTACTTTTAAACATAAATAAAAATAGTTTTCATTTTAGCAAATTAACTATTACAATATGAATAAATGAATTTAAGTTTTTCTTATTGGTTAATTCCATTACCTGCTTTTAATTATTTTAGAAGGGGATGATATGTAGATAGATCCAGAAGCAAATCTCATATAGTACACAATAAAAAATACCATCTAGAAACTCCCATAGACAGTAAAGAAACACCTTGCCGAACAGTTTGCAAGATAAATTAAAGAGAAACAGAGTCACACAAAAGGAATCAGAAAAAGATGCTCCTGGCCCTGCTAGGAGCCTTTGTTGTCAACATCATTATTTAGGGGTTAGGGTGTTCTGGGCTTGCATCGGTACCCCGGGAGCAAGATCAAAACGTGTAAGACACAGATCCTGCTCCTAAGATTAGCGCATATGTATCACTACACAATAGGAGTGAGACAGACTCTTAAGTTCTAGAATGTGGAGGCAAAGCAGTCACAGAAGTTTGGGTTACCTGTAAAGAACTCCAGCATGGTGCAGCTAGCGCTAAATGAACAAGGGCTAAGTGCCTCTGGTTATCTGTGACATTACATAACCCCATCTCTCAGGCCTTTGATGAGTCTCACATTCCCTAGTTGTTACACTCTTTACATGCACATGTATCACAGCATTTAATTATTTTATTGTACTTATTCCTTCAAATAGTTCCTGAGTACCTACCATGTGCCAGGCATCGTTCTAGGAGCTTGAGAACTTCAGTGACCAAAATCCCTGCCCTTCTAAAACTTATAATCTAGCAGAGGGAGACAGACAATGAACTAAAAATATGATAAGTTATGTAAGATGTTAAAAGAAAACATGAAAAAAAAAGAGAGAGTACAAAGGCAGAGGGCAGACAATTTTAAATACTAGGGTCAGGACAGGCATTATTGACAAAGTAATATTTGAGCAAATACTTGAAGAAGACACAGACAAGAGAAGCCAACAGGTATCTGGAAGAGAATGGGTCTGGGAAAAGGGAAGTGCCTGCACAAAGGCTGGAAAGTAGAACACCTACTTAGCATGTTTAATGTACAGCAGCTCAAGTAGAGTAATTGGGGAGGAGGATAGGAGGTAAGGCAAGAGGCAGCAACAGCCCAAATCTTAAAAGGAGCTGAAGCAGCAAGGGTTAGAGCACAGGAGTACCCCAACCTGATACATGTCTTTTTTTATCTTGTTTTTTAGCAATTTTAATTCACAATATGGGGAAAAAATTACGAATGCTAAAACCTAGTGATAAAAAGGGTAAGTTTTTGACTAAAACTACAAAGACTCCGTCTCAAGAACGAAAAAAAGAAAAAAAGCACACCTGACATCTGTCTTAAACCAATCACTGGCTCCTATTAGCTGAGAACAATGTCTGAGAACAAAGATACACAATTACGAGGTTCTTAAAGCAACACAAGCATGAGATGCTAGGAGCTTGAATGAATCATCAGCATTATTTTTTAAATACTTTACTCATTTCTGTCAATATCCACTGGAATTTTGGTTTCCTACAATTGATGTTAGCTAAAAAGTTGAGAAATGATGGACTTTTAGTTTCCTAAGGCTAAGAACTTAACTTTATTCAGTTAGTATCTTGATGCCCAGGACTATCTAAAAGTCATTAGGCTTTTAGCAAATAGTTGAGAGAAGGGAGAGGAGAAAAAAAGGGGGAGGGAGAAAAAGAGAAAATATCTATTACATGAACAAAAAAAATACAGTAAAAATCTAGGAAACGTTCTCACATTGACAACAGAAAACACTTGTGAAACTGTAAACTCATAGCTTTACTTCAGCAATTTGACAAAGACAAGGGCCATCTCAACATCTGTCCTGATTCCAATAGAACCATGTCTTTATACAACAAAACGGCACTACACATAGCTTGACAATAAAAATAAGGCAGCAATTTTTCCTCTCTTACTTGGAGAAGTTTGTCGTATCGCTCAGCAGACATGAGAAACCGTCCATCTTCAAGCTGCATCTCTCTGTTTTCCAGCAGGTTGTTTAAAACAGGCAGAACATTCCTCTCTGCCTTTTCTAAGCCTTCCAAAACGAGAGTTCTGCCTTCTGTGGCTGCACGAACTGCACACTATTTCCAGGAAACACCAAAGCAAAATAAGAATAAAAGTTGCAAAGCCTCACCTAATGCTCCTTATAATGCAAATTAAACTCAGTTTTGTTATAGGGACCAAGAATCAAGAGGGGTGGGTTCCAGATCTTGCTTGGCTTTTTCTATCTATATGATTTCACCTCTTTGGGCCTGTTTATTCATGGGTAAAATAAATTGAAAGGAAGAGTTCACCTCTAAGTTTCCTTTTAGCTTTAACATTTTAAAAACCCAAAAGAAATGGAAAACTAACAGCAATCTATAAATGGGCAACATAATTAAGCAAGGAACAGAGTCCACAAGTGGAAAAGAGATACGAAGATAATACATCTGCCCTATCTGTCCCACAAGCTTCTTATGAGGTTCAAACAAGCACGTGTCATTATCAAAATGAATTCAGGTTCTGTGCAATGCTTGATACCGATGACATTATACACTTAGCAAAACAAAAAAAGAGGCAAGATTTACACTGGCCTACACAAGACTGACTACACCGGGGCTCTAAGTCTTCCAATGAATTTTAAGAAAATTATTAATGGAGAAAAATGAAAAATATATAGTAAATCCCCAAGTGATAAAAGACAGAAAACCTATAATACAAAAAAAAAAAAAAAAAAAAAAGAATCATTAAACATGTGAAAAATATTCTCCTTCAACTGATAGGTACTGAACAACATAGGAATAAAACTACTCTTTGTTCAAAATCCTTGAAAACCTATTAAAAAGGAAAATGTTTATATTTCTCATATAAGTATTCAATAACAAAGGAATAATAGTATTCAATTTATATTCTCACACCCTTCTTTTTTTTTTTTTTTTTTTTGAGACAGCGCCTCAAGCTATCGCCCTGGGTAGAGTGTTGTGGCATCACAGCTCACAGCAACCTCCAATTCCTGGGCTCAAGCGAATCTCCTGCCTCCGCCTCCCAAGTAGCTGGGAATACAGGCGCCTGCCACAACGCCTGGCCATTTTTTGGTGGCATTCTCATTGTTGTTTGGTGGGCCCGGGCTGGACTGGAACCCGCCAACTCAGGTGTACGTGGCTGGCGCCTTAGCCCGTTGAGCCACAGGCGCTGAAACTCTCACACTCTTCTTAAAAAGTCTTTTCTGGTTTCCATGACACTGCATTCTCTTAGAAAAACTATTTCTCCTTTTCTGGATGCCCATTAAATGCAGGTAATGTCCAGAATTACATCATTAACACACAGTTCTTCTGACTCTACAAGGTCCTTCCTGAGAAAACTTAATCAATTACACAGTTTCAACTATAATCTTTATGTAAATGGCCACCTAATCTCACATTCCCCCAAACTACGTATTCTCATCATTTCGATATGTCCAACCAGATCCCATAAGCATGTCAGGCTCCCCTCTACACACTCACTATACCTCTATTTCCCTCCCAAACCTGCTTATTCTTATACTTTCTGTTTTAGGTGGGAGTACCATTCACTCATGCCGAGACTATTGATTCATATCTCACTTCCAACATTTAATTTATCACTATATCCAGATCATTTAACTTTAATATTTCTTGAATTCATTATGTATTCATTCACTTTGCCCCGGCAGGGACTGTGTTTGTTCACTGATACATTCATTCACCTTGCAAAAAAAATAATAATAATAAATTAATTAATTAATTTCAAAAAATATTTCTTGAATTCATTCCTTCCTCGCCCTCTCCTAGTTCAGGCCCTTCTTACCTCGCAGATCTCTATAGTGTTCAAGCTCCTTAATTTGTCATATAAGCCTATCACAGTTTGTTACCTCTCTAACTTTGTCTCTTGACATTAGTTGCATCACATGGTGTTTTCATGAAAATGAACTGGTTGTGATCTCCTCCACACATACATACCACAATGTTTTACTAGAAAATCTGTCTTTACTTATACCAACCTCTTTGCTTAAAATTTAATTTTCCCTAAAAATCAGCCCAAGCCAGATCTCACTGTTTGAAGGGGGGAAATCTATCTCTTTTTAAGACTTCATATCCAAAGAAATTCCTGGAGTAGCACAACTACATATTTTCTTAATGTAGAAGAGAAAATATTGCTTACTCACTCTTACATACAACTTTCTTTTAATAAACTGCTGATTTTATACTGTATAGTGGTGCTTGGTTTATTTCAAGTGTCATTGTACTACTATAAAAGAACAAACTTTTATAAGAGCCATATTAGACTCAAGATAATCATCTACTTTAAGAATAAACTATATTCATTAATAATCCTTCAAATCGGCTTGGCACCTGTGGCTCAACGGGCTAAGACGCCAGCCACGTACACCTGACCTGGCGGGTTCGAATCCAGCCTGGGCCAGCCAAACAACGACGGCTGCAACCAAAAAATGGCTGGGCGTTGTGGCAGGCGCCTGTGGTCCCAGCTACTTGGGAGGCAGAGGCAGGAGACTCGCTTGACCCCAGGAATTGGAGGTTACTGTGAGCTGTGATGCCACAGCCCTCTATCCAGGGTGACAGCTTGAGGCTCTGTCTCAAAAAAAAATCCTTCAAATCTATCATTTTGTATGTATTTTAATATTTTAACTCTCTACCAAACTAGTCACACTGATGTAGTAGCTATATTTAAAAAAACAAAAAATGCAGTAAGTAACTTAGTAAAGCTCCTAAAGAACAAAAAAATAAGAATCTCATTTTTGCCACCTGTGTAAACAAAGCCATGGACATAGCTTTGGGGCATTAACAATCAAAACACAAAACTACTTCTTTTGGGGGGATGGGGGATACTATAGGCCCCCGACGCAACACCTGGCTATTTTTAGAGATGAGGTCTAGCTCTGGCTCAGGCTGGTCTCAAACTCCTGAGCTCAGGCAATCCACCCACCTCAGCCTCCCAGAATGCTAGGATTACAGACGGGAGCTACTGTGCCCAGTCCCATTTCATCTTTTCAAAGATGAAAAAGATATTGGCTAGGCAAGGTGGCTCAGGCCTGTAATTCCTAGTACTCTGGGAGCCTGAGGCAAGTAGATCTCCTGAGCTCAGGAGTTTGAGACCAGTCTGAGCCACAGCGAGACTACTTCTTCACTAAAAATAGAAAAACTAGCCAGGAATGATGCTGGGCACCTATAGTCCTACTTACTTGGAAGGCTGAGGCAGAAGGATCACCTGAGACCAGGAGTTTGAGGGTTTTGTGAGCTACGATGCCACAGCACTCTACCCAGGGCACAGAGAGAGAGAGTCTGTGTCAAAAATAAAAATTTAAAAAAATAGGCTCAGTGCCTGTGGCTCAATGGGCTAAGGCGCCAGCCATGTACACCTGAGCTCACGGGTTCGAATCCAGCCTGGACTCGCCAAACAAAAATGACGGCTGCAACCAAAAAATGGCCGGGCGTTGTGGCAGGCACCTGTAGTCCCAGCTACTTGGGAGGCAGAGGCAGGAGACTTGCTTGAGCCCAGGAATTAGAGGTTGCTGTGAGCTGTGATGCCTCAGCACTCTACCCAGGGCGACAGCTTGAGGCTCTGTCTCCAAAAAAAAAAAAAAAAATTAAAAAAAGAGATGAAGAAAAGTGTTCACTTTCAAGGTGTAAGACACTGAGACTTTCTTTTTTATTTTTTTTTTTTTGCAGTTTTTGGCCGGGACTGAGTTTGAACCTGCCACCTCCAGCATATGGGGCTGGCGCCTTACTCCTTTGAGCCATAGGCGCCACCCAAGACACTGAGACTTTCAAGCATCAATATTTTGACCAAATTCTCAACACTTGTCCCCTGAAACTGCATCAGAAAAACAGGAACAAAATGGTTTGAAAAGGAAGAAGACATTTATAACTTTGCCAGCAAAGGGAGAAAAAGGCTCAAAATCCAAATTCCCCACAAACTACTTCTTATAAAAATTCATGCTTCAGGTAAGTTCTCAATTAAGCTTTTGTTCACAAGAATATATTTAAGAATTTAGCTCAGAGAGCAGCGCCTGTGGCTCAGTGGGTAGGGCGCTGGCCCCATATACTGAGAGTGGCAGGTTCGAACCCAGCGCCAGCCAAACTGCAACAACAACAACAAAAAAATAGCCAGGCATTATGGCAGGCACCTGTAGTCCCAGCTACTCAGGAGGCTGAGGCAATAGAATAACCTAAGCACAAAAAGAATAACCTAAGCCCAGGAATTGGAGGATGCCGTGAACTGTGACACTACGGCACTCTACCAAGGGCAATAAAGTAAGACTCTGTCTCTAAAAAAGAAAAAAGAATTTAGCTCAGAATTTAAAAAAAAAAAAAAAACTGTAAGTTATCATAACCTGTGGCAAAATTATATTTAAAAAGCTAAAATTTTTACAAGTATTTGTCTTAAGACAGATAAAATACTGAATTTGACTTTGGAAAACTCTATAGGAGGCTCAGCGCCTGTGGCTCAACGGACTAAGGCGCCAGCCACGTACACCTGAGCTAGAGGGCTCGTATCCAGCCCAGGACCACCAAACAATGACAGCAGCAACCAAAAAATAGCCAGGCCTTGTGGTGGGTGCCTCCCAGCTACTTGGGAGGCGGAGGCATGAGACTCGCTTGAGCCCAGGAATTGGAGGTTGCTGTGAGCTGTGATGCCACAGCACTCTATCCAGGGTGACAGCTTGAGGCTCTGTCTCAAGAAAAAATAAAAAAATAAAATAAAAATAAACACATCAAAATTTAGTGGTTCACCAACTATTAGCTAGAGAAAACAGAGTCTTGACAATATAAGACAATAACAAACACTGCAGCTCTGCTTTTATTCACCTCAGGTATACTTGAGTCTTGTAAGCATTGAATCTTTTCAGAGGAATTCAGAATAAACTACGAAGAGACCAGAAACAGAAGCCAAATACACAAAGTATTCCTTTCATCTATTGCAATGGAGGTGCCATGACCATAAAGTTGAGAAAAGTAGTGATGGATGGAAAAAAGAAAATACCATCTTATAAACTTTTAAAAACCTGATCAATTATGTACCTCTTTCTCCAAAGTAAAATGCATACAGTTGTGTGTGTGTGTGTGTGTGTATCTGTGCACTCACACACTATATATGTGTGTATATATGTATGTGTATATATATAGTGGGGACCTCAAGTTAAAAACCTCTATTACTAAGAATGATAGAAATAGAAAATCACCCACTTGGAAAACACCCCAGTAATAACGGTTGTAGGCAATAGTTATTTTACCATTAATGGATGGCAAAATTAGTGGGTAAATGTATGACAAGAAATAGGATATCTGTGTCCACTCAAAATATCTCCCCACGAGATACTGTATGACAAAGTGGAAAATAACATGACACTGGAGAAACTTGATCATTTACCAAATGATCAAAGTAAGTGTGACCAATAATGAGATGTATCAATTTCACATGTTAGACTTCTGAGATGATATCCTGAAATGGGCACAATATCACTTGTCAATGCTAAAGATGCATGACTTCAACCAACTCATGAAGAACATCAAACAAACCTAAACTGAGCAACATTCTGCAAAATAACTGGCCCCCTAAGAAGGAGAAGGGAGGGGTCTGTTACAAGGACTCGGTTGGGCATAGTGTCAGTGGTGGCAGTCTTTTTTATTTTTCATGATTCAAAGACTTCAAAATGTTCAAATGATGAGGATGAGGAGCTAGCAGAGGAGTACAGAAATGATAGTATATAATTACTGAAATAAAACTAAGGAAGCTGTCACTTGATAGTTTGGACTACCTACTGACTAGGAAAGTGGTAGGCCCTAAAGGTTTGTTTCAGGCTCTTCCATTTATGCTACTTAATTTAATTCTATGATAGTCCTCTGAAGCATATGAGATTTTAGCCAATTTTACAATAAAAGAGAAAATGGGGCTCGGCACCTGTGGCTCAATGGGCTAAGGCGCCAGCCACATACACCTGAGCTGGTGGGTTTGAATCCAGCCCGGGCCCACCAAACAACAAGGATGGCTGCAACCAAAAAATGGCCAGGCATTGTGGCCAGTGCCTGTAGTCCCAGCTTCTTGGGAGGCGGAGGCAGGAGAGAATTGGAGGTTGCTGTGAACTGTGATGCCACAGAACTCTATCCAGGGTGACAGCTTGAGGCTCTATCTCAAAAAAAAAAAAAAATAGAAAATGGCAGAGTTAAAACTTTAGCCTGTCCTTAGCCTAAATTGAAAATCAACTCAGTGGTTCTCAACCTTCCTAATGCTGTGACCCCTTAATACAGTTCCTCATGTTGTGTCGACCCCCAACCATAAAATTATTTTCATTGCTACTTCATAACTGTAATTTTGCTACTGTTACGAATTGTAATGTAAATACCTGATATGCAGGATGTATTTTCATTGTTACAAAGGGGTTGTGACCCACAGGTTGAGAACCACTGAACTAGATAAAGAACAAAAAAGAAATCTCTAAATAATGCAACTAGAAAATGATTAGTAATTTGAGAGAGTAATTTTACTGGGCATAAGAATTTGCTGTGTACCTATTTAGAGAAACAAAAACAGCATCCATACAAAACATTCCTGCACACACAAGAGACTCAATTCAACTTAAAGACCCTACAGCAGTACAAGCTACTTTAAAGTTGTCTAGAGAAGAATAAAATCACATTTTCCCAAGTTAACATTGTTGTTTAAATCATTGTTAACTTAGTGAAAGCTCTGGAACTGAACAGCAATAAAACTACCCACCTGCCTAAGTTTAACTGGAAAGTGAGGTAGTTCACAAAGAATTCAATGGTCTTTTAAGTCAACACAACCCACTATTGTACTGTTTTATTCTCACATGACTTAAATCAAGAACTTTGACACCTCTTTTCTGTTAAATTGTTTTCTAGGCATAACAAAGTCTCATTTAAGCTTCTTAGTTTGTTTTACTTACAAACTCACTGGGTTTTAGTGTTTGGTTTTTTCCTACAAAAATGTTCTTTTTTTCCTTTCTCCTACAAGTATTAATGTAAGAAAAACCAATCAGGCAAAGATCCAGTTTCTGTCTCGTTTCTAAATGCCTCTAACTTTCCCTTTAATAATCCATTAGACTGATTACAAGGAAAGTTCTGTAAAAGAAGAGGGGTATGGAGGAACTTTAATTTAAAAAATAAAAAGATAAATAGAAAAGCAAATCAACAAAACTACATAAAAGTAAAAAGGTATACTACATTATATCTCAAAAAAAATTTTTTTTTTTTTTTT
>CAUYON010081202.1:0-40645 GCA_963573935.1 Arctocebus calabarensis
AAAGGAGGAGATGGGGAAAGACTGGGAGAGAAATGGAGAGAGCTTCTCTCTCCCCACTAGAATTCTCTCCCTCTACCAGGAGCCTTAATGTTTTCTGTGTTCTTTTCTGTGAATAAATTCTGTCTTACAAAAAAAAAAAAAAAATAGAAATGGTGTAATCTAGTGATGACTAATTGTTATATGATTCTATAAGATTTTGAAAATGATAGTGACAAGGAAAGTAATATTGATTAATTTGTCACAATTTGGGAAAAAATCAGAATCTTTCTTTTTATGTTTGGGAAAGATCCTTAAGTGAGCATATTTTAACACATATTTAAGATGAAAGTTTGCTAACTTATATGCTTACCTGTGTGGCTTCTAAGATAAAGTCTTGAATTATAAGTTTTTCCTCATTGGATAGACATTTATGTTCTTCAGCCATAAGAGTGACCTTAAAGCTCTCACAATTTATAGGCTCATCTTTATTGGGCCAATAAACAAATTCATCTTCAGCCTGGAGGATTAAAAACCAAAGAGTCTAGATTTTAATAAAATGCCTAAAAAGTCAGATTGTGAAATAAAGTTCATTAATTGGCACAGAAATTTCAATTCAAATTTTTCTTTGAATCTGAGAATTTGTTCTAAAAGTCTTCCCGGTGTCTTCTGCCAGATCCATGTGCAGAATAAACTATTACACTTAAAATCCTGAACTATTATCTTGTTATTTTAGACTCTCAACTTACCTGTAATAATGGTAATCTTGTTCTTTCTATACTGACAACCAAGTAGAGATGATTCAATTCATTTTAAGAATTCAGCAATTTCTAGTCTCATTTAGAATGGTGGGTATAACTTTGTAAAGAATAACTGAATAGCAAAGTTAAGTATAATTGTAAAGACTAAAGGAAATATTAATTTTATTTTACTTTTTGGGTTCCCAAAACACCTTTAAAAAGGAGACTGTGTATCAGCGGTTCTCAACCCATGGGTCATGACCCACAAGAACTGTATTAAAGGGCCGCAGCATTAAGAAGGTTGAGAACCACAGCTGTATACCTTTTATTTTTGATACTAAAAAGTCTTTCGTATATTCGAAGTCATCCAAGTGGCTTGTTTAATTTCATAATTTCTAGGGACCTCCTTAAACTAAGGGAATCTCCAAATATCTTAACATTATTTAAAAAATGTAAACAGAAACCTATAGAGTGACTTCATTCAAAGTTGTAATCTTAATTTTTTTTAGCGATGTCACAAAATGCATACATTTAACTTAATCTACTTTCATTTAAAGCTGTCATTCATCACTGACCTAGCATACTGTATAAGCAACCCATGCTCAACAGCAGATGAAGTATGACCCCACCCAATAACATTAGATAATTCGTTGAAAACAAAATTACTTTGCTTGCTTGTGTGCTGGACTTTTGACTGTTATAACCTGATATTTCCCCTGTATAGAAAACACTAAAGGCGACCTAAGGGCTTTACCATGTTTTGGCCATCAGGAATCATAACCACCAGCTGGGCATTATGGTCCCATATCATCCTCCAGAAATCCTTGATGGTGTGGAGAAGGGGGTGCTGAGTGATGATGAATTCATTGCTCTGATAATAACCCTAGAAAACCAAAGAGAAGATAAGAAGTGCCCTGGTGTATACCTTTAAACATTCAGGTAAATATTTATGATAATGAACTTTAAGTCAAAGTAGTCTTAAATTGCAGGTTGCATCCATGCATAATAATTGCCTTATTATAGCCAACACTCACTGGCCACTTGCAGTATGCTAGGTGTAGCACTAAATATTTTTGTCCTCAAGTCATTTATTCTTCATTGCAATACCACGAGATTGGAACTGATATCTGCCCACCCTCGCCATTTTATAGATTATTAAACTGAGGCTTCAGAACCTAAGTGTTGTGTTCAGGTTTACCTTAAGAAGTTAAGGATAGTACTCGAGGTTACCTATCATTCTGTAGTGAATGCTTATAAATTTTATGTTACCTTTTAACTATAAGTTGAACTTTCTCTTACAGAAGTAAGGAGGGCTCAGTCACCCTTGATGCAGTTTCCAGTTTTACACCCTCTAGCTCCAGTTCCTTCCTTAATGTGGTCAATCTGCCTTGAAAAGCTCCCTGACGACCACTTGGCCCTGGGACAGTTGGAAGCATCCTACACAGCTGGCCCCTCGGACCCTCACATCCATGTGAGAGTTGCCCTTAGCAACAAATGGAATAATGCTAGATATGCCACAGTGACTGCCTCATGACCTCCTGGGATTGAGCTTACTTGTTTTATTTTTTGATGTAAAAACCTTTATTGATGTGACTCCTGTTTCTCTTTTTCAAAATTTCAAATTAATATGAAGGTACACATTTTTAGATTACAATGTTCTCAATTCCAAGGTCAAGTTCAAGTTGTAGAAGACACCGTCGCAGAAGGTGGTGTGCAGAATACTCTTGCATTGTGTACATTAAGTGATCTCTCTCCTCACGCCTCCTCCTTGCTAGACTATCTTTGTGTTTTATTATCCCTATGAGCATCTATTGGTTTATATACTGGTTTCATATTAGTATTGAGTACATTGGATTTTTTTTCCATTTTTGAGATACTTTAGTAGGAAGACTATGTTTCAAATCCATCCAGGTAAACATAAAAGTTGTAAATCCTCTTGCTTTAAATGCACCAATTAAAACTCTCCTGAGAAATCTGTTTGGAAAACAACATGGGGCTCAGTAACAGCCTTGGCCCAGAGTCCTTTTCTCTTTCTCCCACCTGGTACCCCCAAAGGCCTGTGTGTGTGGCCTTCCAGAGAACTATGTCCTCTCTAGGGTCTGTAAGTATTTTACCACTCTTAAACTTTCACATTGTAGTTGCAGCTTTGGAGCCAAGGCTATAGTCTGACCCCTGAAGGTGAGATTGCCCTGAGGACCCATGCAGGTGGGTTCCCTGCTGGCTGAAGTTCTTCTGTACCGCTAAATTGAAAGGGAAATGCAAAAGAGCTTGATTCACAACACATTTCTAAAGGCCTGCATGGTGGCTCAAGCCTGCAATCTTAGCACTCTGAGAGGTCAAGGCGGATGGATTGCTTGAGCTCAGGAGTTAGACACCAGCCTGAACAAGAGTGAGATCTTGTCTCTTAAAAAAAGAAAAATACCCAGCTACTCAGAAGGCTGAGGCAAGAGAATCGCCTAAGCCCAGGAGTTGGAGGTTGCTGCAAGTTGTGTGATGCCATGGCACTCTACTGGGGGTGATAAAGTAAGACTCTGTCTCTACAAAAAAAAAAAAAAAAAAAAAAAAATAGCTGGGTGTTGTGGCAGGTGCTTGTAGTCCCAGCTACTCATTTGAGGTTGCTGTGAGCTATGATGCCACAGCACTCTACTGAAGGTAACAAAGTGAGACCCTGTCTCAAAATAAATAAATAAATAAATAAAAAGGGACGCACCTCTCCACAAGTCCCAGTGGCAGAAAGCCAACCTCACATCTACTCACAATAGGACACTTTGGTGTCCGGGCACCTTGGTTGCCTCTGCAAAAGCAAAACCAGGGACAACACTGGCAGATTTTGCTGCAGAAACATGGAGTCTAGTGCCATTGTATTAATCATGATTTCCATGTTGTTACTCAGACCGTGGCTCTCCTACCCCTTCTGCTTATGATCTCCTTCCTAACCCCCATAGGCTTATTTGAAGGGTGAAATGTATTTAGACACCATGACTACACATCACCCTGCTTTTTGCATGGATATTCCTCAATATTTCTTTGCTAGACAAACAGAGCAGAGATTTTTGAAATAGGAATTAGTAACTTTTCATATGAAGTCAGTCTCTGTGATTAATTGGCCTGAAGATGCTGCTGAAGGTCACATAACAGGTACTAAAGCACTATCCTTCATAAAGAAATTCTAAATACGGGATGAAAGTGTTGTATCTTTAGAAATCCAAGTCCCCAGTGAGTCCAGTTTGCAGGGCGTGATAATCTGGAGTGATAATCTCAGTGAGAATGAGCTTCCCTGAAGCCAGTGTATCCTGAGTTTGCTCAGGGGCTCTGCCTTGTAAATGAAACGAAGCCTCTTATAAGGGCAAGTGTAAGTGTGCAAGGGCAAGTGTACATTTTGTATCTATTCATCAGCCCTGAATGGTGAGTGTGAGTTCCTGCATTTACTCATGGGTCTTATTTGAGGTTTCTTCAGACCAACACAGATAAAAGCCTCAAGGAATGCTGTTATTCTATTTGTTTTGCTAAGGACAACTCCTGCAGTTGTCAGATTTGGCTTATATTTATGAATGGTGCTGCCCATGTCTGCAGGCTCTTCTTTAGGCTGCCCATTCTGGCTGTGATTCTCCTAACACCAAATGGTAGGCAGTTTCCCCAATGACTTCTCTGACTTACCATAATATAGGAGGCATTGATGTAGTCTGTGCCTTCCCCAGTCAGGGATGAAATGCCAACCCTCGATCTTTCCACTGGAACACAGAATACTCATTGTCAACAAACAAGCTTATAGCACGGTACCATTCTTCCCCCACTGCCAAATGTAAAATAGAGCTGCTTTTATCAAGTTGAGTGTCTTTGATCTGCAAGCTAATTTATCTAAACACTTTGTATTCTTAGATGAGACTTCAAGGGTTTATGAGTCCTCTTTAATAGTTACATACTGGCCATACAGAAAAAACTGAGTATGGGTGGTATCTGTGGCTCAGTGAAAAGGGCACCAGCCCCATATACTGAGGGTGGCAGATTCGAACCTGGCCCTGGCCAAACTGCATCAAAAAACATAGCCAGGCGTTGTGGTGGGCGCCTGGAGTCACAACTGCTTGGGAGGCTGAGGCAAGAGGATTGCCTAAGCCCAAGAGCTGGAGGTTGCTGTGAGCTGTGATGCCACAACCCTCTACTGAGGGTGACAAAGTGACAAAAAAAAAAAAAGAAGAAGAAGAAGAAGAAAGAAAGAAAGAAAATGCTGAGTGTACTGCATTTGTCTAAAGATATACAATTATTGCTAAATTGCCTACAAGGATTTTATTGCTTAAAAAAAAAAGTTATTTCACGAGTCAACATAACTTACCAGGGATGATAGAAGAAGTTCTGTTCTTTTCCCTGTTGCATTGCTTTAGAGCTGTAGAATAGTCACTCTGCTGTATATTTGATTGATTGAGGAGCTGAGCAAGGGAGTTAAAAAAATATATATGTATATAGATATATATAGGTTATTTCATTTAAGTCACTCAGATACTCAGACACACACACACACACACACACACAAAGACCCAGCTAACATAAGATACTTCTATTAAGTACTCCATTACATGGATAACCCAGATTCTATTTATCTCTTCCCCAACTAGTGAATGTTTGGGTTATTTCCAATGTTTTCGTATTTCAAGCTTTGTAACTATAAATATTCCTTGCATGCTTCTTAATTGCATGCATGTGAGGATTTCTATAGAGAATTAGGAGTCATGTGTTTAATTTTAACAGTCTTGTAAATAAAAATGGTATATTGTGGTTTTGATTTGCATTTTCTTAATATCTGCATGACTGCAGATTTTATTAATTTGTAAGGGTTCTTGATGTCTTGAATGTAAACGTATAGTTTGTTAAAAAAGTTATAAATATCTTTAGTCTTTTTAATCAAAAAAGATGTCTTCTTTTTTTTTCTTTTGTGGACTGGCCTTAATCAAACAAAAAAATTTACATCTTTGCCACACTATAAACACTAAAATGTATTGGAGGTAGATTAAATAATTAAAAGTGAAAGCAAAGTTTTATAACTATTATAAGAAAAGATTAGGAAGTATCTTTTGTTGATTTCAGGGTAGAGAAAGACTTCTTAAGTAAAAATATAATTTGCAGAACTCTTAAAGAAAAAAATAAACCTCTGTGTGAAGAAAGATACTGAAGACATTTGTAAAATTTTAAACAGATTATAGATTTACATTCAAGACATCAAGAACTCCTACAAATTAATAAATTACAATGAAGTATAAATATGCAAAGGCAATCATCACAAACAAATCTGGATGGCCAATGAGCCTAAAATTCACTTAAAAAAATGGAAAATCCAACTAGACCATTAAATAAATCTGTTAAAGGTAACCATTAAAGCTGTCAAATCAGTGGCCTAAAATCTCATCTCAAAAATATAACCAGTCCTGAAAGAAGTTAATGTGAGGTTTTACCAACTTCTTAAGAAACAGAAAATTCCAAATGTTAATAAAAATCCAGGTGGAAAACTAACCAAACTATTATACTGAATAAATACAACTTTGATACGATACAGTCCAAGGATAAAATAGGATATTTATAAGCCAATATCAATAAAATCCTATTTAAATATCAGACTTAATACAGAAGTGTATTTTTTATAATATTCTAATCAATTAGTGTTTATAAAGTTCATTAAAATTAAATGATTTACATCACAAAATATTAATTATTTTGCTATAAAAATTATATAAATCAATAGACATAGAACAAGTAGTCAGTAGAAATTTATACTGTTCATAACAAAAACTCTTAGTAAACTAGGAATAGAAAGAAGATTTATTAACCTTCTACATGGTATATAGCATAGAACTAACATCACACATAAAAATTAAATGGGAATTTTCATACTAGGTTCAAGAAAAAACAAGGATGTCACCTATTGATACTATTATCCAACATTATATTGGAAATTGGGTTAAACTATAAAAATGTGTAAAATGTTGAAAAGGACTTGCAGATGATATAATTGTCTATAAAGGGCATCAAAGGAAACAGAAATGAAAATATTCTCTTTAATTAGAATTCAGTTAATATATATAAACAAAATCAACAAAATTATTATTCATTGGCTGAATGACTAGAAATGTATTAGAACAAAAGGAATCCAATCATAAACAACAACAAAACAGCTGCAAAAACTCCAGAGTCTCAAAAAATACCCTTATCAAAAGGTGCAAAATGTATACATAGAAAATTATTAAGCTTAATTAAATAACATAGAATTAGGCCCCCTGCAAATAAAAACATCATACTGATAAGTGGAAATATTGTTAAAATATTGATTCTCCTTAAATTGAATATAAAAATCAATGTGGTATCATAGTTTCCACAGAATATATTTTCATTAAACATAGAAAAGTAAAAAGCCAAAAGCATCAACCTATGCTAGAAAAGAAAGAATAAAGGATAGAATTCTTTTGTACTGTATAGAGAAGAGTTATTAAATAATATAATAGTATTGACAAACTGAAGAATCAATCAGAGGAATTACACATAATGAAGAAATCTGTTACATGACAGGAATGACATTACAAATTACTGATAGAAGGGTGGACTTATCGATAAATGACATTAGGAAAATTTCCGTGGTTTAATACTTAGGCCGCCTTCATCTCCAACTTATTCGATTTTTCATTAGCATTTACTATCTTTGTCCATTTCCTCTTTGTTGAAACATTATTTTTCTTTGTATTCTATTCTATGCCACAGTCCAAAATTTTCTTCTACCCCCTGATGTCTTCTTTTTGTGTGTGTGTGGGCTGGCCTTTCATTAATTAATTACACACTTTCTTAAATAATCTTTCCTAAGCATTCTTAAAAGCCTCATGTTTAAGTGGCTATCTTACCCAATTCCAAGGATTCAAGTAACCATCTTTAAGCTGATCTCTCCCAAATCCATTTCTCCAGGCCGGGTCACTTTCTTACACAGCAGACACAGTATTTAACTGCCAACTGTACATGTTTACTGAGATATCTCCCAAGAACCTCAAACTTAGGTAGGGTTAGAAGCAACCTTACCATCTTCTGTCCCAATATACCCTTCAAGCATACACCTCCTCTTTCTGAATTCTAAATCACAGTAAATGGTATCCAAGCAGGCATCTGAGTACTTTTTTCTTCCTGGGCAGTGTCCAATTAATCACCTACTCTTGTGTTCCACTCTTAATATCTTATAGGATTCTTCCCTGACAAGTTGCTCCCTTATCTGCCTTCCTACAGTTCTCTGTTTCTCCTCTACAACAGATCCTTCACACTGCTTTATGTTTGTCTGTTTTCTTATCCGTATTCTCCCATTAGACTGCAAATACTAGGAAGAGTAGAGGCTTGGAGTGTTCTTTTTTTTTTTTTTCCTTAAATTTATTTTGTATCCAAGTACCAAAAACAAAAGCCTAGCATCTGGTAGGTGTCTGATAAGTATTTGTTCATAGACATGCAATTTATTTCAATGAAAATTTTCCATGTCTAAACTTGAATGAACATCTTTTTTTACAGGACAGAACACACATACATCCCCCTATTTATGATGTTGACTGGAAACAGAGTCAAGTATCTCTCTTTTTAATTGGATTCTGATCTTATAATTGTTATTTTTATTTTTATCCCAGATTATTCAGTTTAAGCTGTATCAATTCTTTTATGTAATAGTGTAGGGGCAAGTCATATTTGAATGAGAATTTCATTAAGATTGGGTACTATTATGTATGTTTGGGTGTGTGTGTGTGTGTGTGTGTGTGTATGTGAACGGATATGTATGTAAGCAATTTTGGAAATCTTTATCTGCCCATCAGAGCTGTTGTAGGAAGGTCTGACAATTAAGTTCATGAACTCATCCTAGAAAAAGTGCTCTGAACGGTGGACTAGAGGCTGGTCAGTGCGTAGCACCCCGCGGCCTGGTGTGAGCTGTAACTCAGTAAATATTTTGGCTTAGTGAGTTGGCTCCCCGGCAGGTCTGACAACACCCACTTTCTGAATTACATGCTTAGTGAATTCTGAAAGTCAGAGCAGAAATCTCGTGGGAGGTACGGTACAGACAGACACGTCTGCTCTCTGGTTTACTGCTCCAGACACAGTGAGTGGGAGAGACTGCGGTTCAAGTAGCTGTTGTGCACACGTGGCCTTCTCCCGTCCAAGGGTTTCAAGTAAGAAACAGATTCTTTTCAAAGAATAGCAGGAAAAAAAAAAAAAAAAAGAGTAGCAGGAACAGCCTGAGCCACCGCATTCATGTTTAAGTGGTCTGTTTTTGTTTTTGTTTTTCAAAGTAAAAGGAGCACTTCTATGATCTGTCTTATAAGTTCTGTCTGTTCACTCTGTTACACTCTCTGCCCTCCTTTTCCTGAACCAAGTTTGCATTTATAAACTTTAGCTTAGGGTTTCTGAGAACTTTTCCTCTTGCTACCAAGTAAGAATTATATTTCTCCTTGAAAGGTGTGGTGAAGCACCGTAACATATTGTAAAGAAGGATGGTTCAACTACAAAGCCCCACATGATCTTGCTGACTCACATGAGAAGATGCTGGGACATGCATTTATGTGGTGACTTCCAAGAGAACTCACCTGGAATTGCTTCTCTAGTTTCGTTTTGCCTGTTGGTCCAGGAATGAGAAGTGCATTAACATAGGCATGAATATGACTGTCGGGCACCTCAGTTTCTTTACTGAGAATGGCCTCAACCAGTGTATCATGGATGAAGACGTACTGTTCCTGGCAAAACAATGGCAATAAAGGAAGATTACTTCAAGTTTTCTTTATATGTACTTATGTACAAAGTTGTATCTTCTACTGGCAGACAAGGAACGGTGGGGGTAACCAGGAAGGATTGCTTACTGGACTGGCAAGAAGTCAGATGGAGGAAAGAGAAACAACCTCTTTTCAATTTTCTTAATTTGTTGTTGTGTATTATTGACATTTGTGGGTAGAAAGCAGAGAGATTTGGAGAAGCAAAGCAATGTCCCCCTGTCTACTCTTCAAACTCAACACCTCCACATTTTCTAAGAGGGTTTCCTTGACTTCTATACATCCAGTGAGTCCTCCTCTTCTGTTAGCCCCAACTCTCCATTTAGCCTTTCATATAAGTTAACTCAATTTTATCCACAGTTGTTAATAATTCACTTATACTTTACATATGGGACTCTTGTCTAGTCTCATCTATACAGATAAGACATATATATCTAATACAGATGTCATTTCCTTGATGGAAGAACATTTGTTTTCATTTAGTGTGAAGCTAAATGAAACTCAGTCATACTTATTTTGTAGCTTTCAAGATGCCATCCTTAATTCTCAATTTAAGTTGTTATTTAGAAATAGTAAAAATAACACGCAGATTTTCAGATTCTGTTCTATGTCATATATGGGTAAAATATATGGACTTGAAAAGGGATATAATTGGAGCACAATTCATACGTTCAACATTTAAATACAAATCCATTAATTCACCATCTGTATGAGTAACTTGATACAGACTTGGTGCAATCTGGTAAAAAAGGGATAAGTGTTGACTGATCCCCTGACTCTTCTTCTGGATCATCTCCAAAGTCATTTTAAATAATTATTTCCCATTTGGTCACAAAACAGACAAAATTGAGCAGACCCATTTATGACAGATTTGTATTTAACTAGCGTCACGGATTAATCTGTATCTCATAAGAAGATAAGTTGAAGCTCTAACCCTCCAGTATCTTAGAATGTCATATTATTTTAATAGAGTCGTTAAAGATGTAATTAGTTAAGATCAGGTCACCCGAAGTAGGTAGTGAGTGATGTACTTATGATGGGGACATAGCACAGAGGGCCGATCTCCGGGTGTAGAGGCAGAGATTGGAATTTTGGTGTCACAAGCCAAGGAATGTTTGAGGCCACTAGAAAGTGGAAGAGGCAAGAAAGAGCCTTCTCCTAGTGGCTTCTGAAGGAGCAGGGGCCTGTAAAGTCCAGCATAGCGAGACAACACTTTTGTTGTTTTAAACCACCTAGTTTGTGGTACTTTGCTGTGATAATCCCAGGAGACTAATACACCTGCATTTCAGTGATGTTTGCATAACTTAAGTAAATAAAGTTGTATTTTGTTTAAATCATACCTCAGTCTGTACCAAATAATTTCTTTGTGAACGAATGTGTTTTAAGAAGCCAAATACGTTAACAGTTCCTTCGTGTTGAATTTGCTGCAACATACTGTCTAGCACAATATACGTGCCTGTTCTGCCAACTCCAGCACTGAATAGAATACAAAGAAAGAAATATTTCAATGTTAATCATAAAATAAATTAAAAAATAGGTCACTACTGTCACATTGATTAAAATGCTTTCTTTCTCCAAGTAAATGAAGGAAAGAAATAAATAGAGTGATATAAAATTTGAAACAGTTGAGGCTAAATAACAAATTTAAAAGTCTCTTTTTAAGTTTCTTTTTTTGTCATGTGGTTAACTGCAAAGAAACCTGTTTCTGTTAGATACTTTTACATTTTCAATAACTGTATTTATTATACATTATATATCATAGAATAAAAATATTATGTATCACAGGATAGCAAAGAGACTTTCAGCCTGAGTAAAATGAAAGCATCAGCTCCACCAAATTTTGAAAAGAAAAGGTCCCTAGGTCTGTATTTCCAAGTAGACATGTTTGTAAAGGTTTCTGCATTAATGGGAAAAAGAATTTGAGAAAGCTTTCAGCTAAAAAATATCATTTCAGTGAGATTGTGAGGAATAACTTCAGTTATTTCTAAAGGGTCATTATCTGTCGACTTTTCAAAGCTTCTACCAGAGGACAGAATTCGTAGACAGGGATTCTTTTCAAATATTCTGACAAGTGGGATGTGCTAGAGTGGAAAATTAGCACCTGCTCTGCACAATAGCCTGGTCCTTCTCCATTTGCTAAGAAACAATCCCTGACCTTTAGAACTATTTTTCTTGCATCTTCTTGTTTTCCTCAGCTTATCCTCAGGCAAACAGATTTTAAAAACTCAAGATAGGTCTCTCAAACTTTGTCTGAGGATAACTCCTAAAACAGGTAATCAGCATGTGTCAGATAAGCTATATATCAAAGGAAAACACTTGCTTCTGTAAAAACACAGATATCACTTTGGCAAAAATACTGCAAATAGAAATGAATTTAATTTTTGTGTTCACAGAGTTTGGCACACAGGATTTGGTCATATTAATTGCTAGTTAATATGAATTAACTTCATTAATTATTATATGAATATTAATAAAACATCGAATGTATTTTTTCTCTTTCTTTGAAATATAATTTTTCTTTTTATCAACCCAGACTTGGAAATTAAAGTTTTGGGGCAATAATAAATTAAGAAAACATTTGATGGGACATATTAGAAAGAACTCAGGAAGATGACAAAGGGGTTTTGATTGTAAAGTCTTTAGAAACAATTTAAATCATGATCTATGTACAAATGACTTTAAAAAATACAATTTAAAGTTATTTTGCCAAATTTCTCACACTCTGTGTGCTTTGGCTTCTCTGATGTACACCTGGTGTAATAACTCAACAGTAGTCCTAGGAACAGGGTTATTTAGCCCACAGTGTTATATGTTGTAATAAATATTTGTTTAACAACAAAAATACTGTTCCTTGTGCCTCACACAGTTAAGAAGCTGAAATCCAATTCGACAATCATACACAACAATAAACATCACAAAAATACCTAGTGCTTTGAAATAGTCAGGTATTCTGAGTCTGCTATACTTATTTCCTAGTATTCCATACTTATGAAAAGGAACATGTCATTTCATCCTCTCATTGGCTCTGCTAATTTCCTTTTTGCTGGCAGCAGCAACTCTGTGAGTTTAAAGGCACATCTCTGAGACTCACCTGCAGTGGACGACAACAGGCCCCACCGCATGGCGCTTGGCATGGGCTGCCTTTCTCACGAAGGTCAACACGGGCAGTGAATACTCTGGTACGCCCATGTCAGGCCACTGGGTGTAGTGATACTGGGTAACCACACGCCCACTGGGTCTTCCTTTCTGAGAGCCCTGGAACAATCCAGACAGCTAATGACAATAACCCACACTCAAATAACACACACAAGCCGGATTTCAAACATTGAGTCAAATTTCATAGCTCGGTATTGGTGGTCTACAATGAAGGAAAAAAATGTACAATGTCCTGTGATAATTACTGTTGCATTTACTTAGCGAGGAGGATATGGTGGCCAATTGTTTGGGCAAGCACTAGTCACACCAGATGTTGCTGTGAAGATATTGTTTAGATGTGATTAAGATGTAAACAAGGAGACTTAAAGTAAAGTGGATCACCCTCCATAATGTAGATGAGCCTCATCCAATTAGTTGAAGGCTTTTACAGCAACAACTGAGAGTTTTCCTGAAGAAATAATTCTTTTCAAGACTGGCAACACAGAAATTCTGCCTGAATTTCCAGCCTGCTGCTCTGATGCATTTGGGTTCTAGCCTGCAACATCAACTCTTCTCTGAGGTTCTAAGGTACCAGTCTATCTGCCCTACAGACGTAAGATTTCCTAATCCTCAAAGTTTTTGTGAATCAATCCTTAAAAATATACATCTCTGTTTCTCTATATCCATCTATTCTACAGGTTCTTTTTCTCTGAAGAACCCTGAGTAACATTTGTCTTCTTCTTCTACTTTTGTTGTTCTTTCCTTTATTTTAATCCCTCCTCTTTTTGACTGAATGTTATGTTGGGGCTACGCTGTGCAGTGACCACACGAGGCAGGAATTTCCATTTGTATATTGCACCTATTGCAACCCTAAGCACCAAGACCCATCTGCCTCCACGGCCACAATTTAGAAAAATTAAAGAATTTTTTATCCTGCCTTGGTTTTCTCACCCATTCACTTAAAAAAGGACCAAAGGTATTACTCAGTTGATTATGTTCATTGTTTGTTGATTCACCTTTTTTATCTTTGTGTTTCTTAGAGTAAAATTCCTCACAGTATAGTAGGCGAGTACTTGAACACTCTTCTGAGTGACCAGAAAGTTCCCATACTCCTCACTGCCATCGGAAGGCCAGTACTGATCACATTTTCTCTGCAAAAGAAAAAGTAAAGATCCTATTTCTTGTATTTCAAATGCTTAAGGTGAACATTGTTTTGGAAATTGGTAACAGTCTGGGATAGTGGAAGGAATGTCCTCCCTCACTCTTCTAAATGTTTTATTTTCTTTCTAAGTAATGGCAAATTATTTATAGAAGATACCAGGGATAGAATCATAGAGCTGAAAAAGACAGAGATGATGTAGCTGAAACGTTTCCCTTTCAGATAAGGAAAGTGAAACCAGATGGATCAGGTTACGACAGAGCTGGACTAGAATCCCGGTCCAGTGAATTAAAATCTACAGGTATTTAGATACGTTGCTTTTCAATGAGTCCAGCTTATTTTTTTTCACAGTATGAATGAATTTAATAGGTAGATAGCTTGATCCAAAGTGAAATTTTGAAACTTTTTTATTTATAATGTTAATAGTTACCCTTCCACTATCATATTTACTAGAAAGGATTTCCAATTAGCTTTAACATTTGCTGTTTCCTGATGTTGTTCTGTTAAAACTGTTTTCAAGCAAGTCTAATCAGGACTTGAGGATGACATAACCGATGACCTACATACCCTTCCTTTCTCCACGAGGTTTGTTATCATGACAATAACTTCCACATTGTGCTCCCATATCATCCTCCAGAAATCTTCAGCTGTGGATTTTAGTGGACCTTGGGCAGCAATGTAAGCTTTTGGTCTGTTGTAGCCCTGAAGAAGTAAATGATAAATGTTTCTTACTAACTAGTTTATGTGCCATCTTTAACAATACCTTAAGTTTTTAAGGTCAGCTTTCTTTTTGTTTATTTTATTTTATTTTATATCTTTAAAGACAGATTTTCTACTTGTTGCCCTCTATAGAGCACTGTGACATCACAGCTCACAGCAACCTCCAACTCCTGGGCTTAGGCAATTCTCTTGCCTCAGCCTCCCGAGTAGCTGGGACTACAGGTGCCCACCACAACGCCTGGCTGTTTTTTTGTTGCGGTTTGGCTGGGGCCAGGTTTGAACCCAACACTCTCAGTATATGGGGCTGGCTCCTTACTCACTGAGCCACAGGCGCTGCCTTAAGATCAGTTTTCTACAAAAGAAAACCATAAAAAATAAACTTACAAAGTTGGAGAGACTTGGTAGTATTAGCAAGGATAGCAACTTTTTTTTTTTTCTTTTGATGAGACAGAGTCTCACTCTGCTGCCCATGCTAGTGTGCCTGGTGTCACAGCAGCCTCACAGTTCTGGTTCAAGTGATCCTCTTGCCTCAGTCTCCTGAGTATCTGGGACTATAAGTACCCATCACAATGCCCATGTAACTTTTCTATTTTTATTTTTATTTATTTATTTACTTTGAGACAGAGTCTCACTATGTCGGCCTTGGTAGAGTGCTGTGGCGTCGCAGCTCACAGCAACCTCATACTCTTGGGCTTAAGTGATTCTCTTGCCTCAACCTCCCAAGAGGCTAGGACTATAGGTGCTTGCCCCAATGCCCAGATATTTTTTTCGTTGTTGTTATAGTTGTCATTGTTGTTTTTAGCAGGTCGAGGCTGAGTTCGAACCTGCCGGGCCCAGTGTATGTGGATGGCGCCCTAACCGCTGAGTACTGGTGCCGAGCCAGTCTCTTAAGTCTTGAGTTCAAGGTATCCTCCCTCCTAAGCCTCCCAGAGTACTCAGATTATTGTATGAGCTACCGTGCTTCACCTTGCTTACTGTTGATTTGCTTTTTTATTATCTATTAAATAAAATATAATAAATACTAGTATATATATGACACTATGGTATGATAAATTCGTCATCTAATATAATTCATATAAAATTTCACTTAAAACATGCTTACATCGACATAATTGGCATTGATGTAATCAGTCAGTTTGCCATCTTTTTCAGCAAGTTGTGCAAGCTTAACCCTGCTATGATCATCTGTAATAAAAAAAATATATTTTGTTGTAGCACAGACTACTTCTCAGTATAAACATTATTTATATTTGCACAATATAAACAATTACAATGCAATTGAAATCAAGGTAAAAAATCACTTACTTCAATAGGTGTTTTGGGAGTACAGGGCTAACAAAGATTAAAACTAATCTCTGCCCTCAGAAGGATTTCTAACATAGCAGGTGTGAATAGGACATGCACACAGAAAGTAACGTACAGATGTCAAGAAGGACGTGCCAAGTAGGAGAAGGATCTGAAGGCAGAAGCTGTACCGCTTTGAGAGGGTAAAAGTTTCAACAGAAATTGAAATCTGAAGTTGCCTTCTTTGATGGGATTTCAAAGACGGATGCTGGGGCAGTGGAGAGCCACTTGAGGAGACAGAAGAGTGACGGGACCTCAGAAAGGCAGGGGGGGGATGACAGCAGCCAGCAGCTGAGCTCTGAACAGGAGGCTGAGGGATGAAGAAGCAGACGGACCCTGGGAGGTCCTGTGAAGGGTCACAGAAAACAACTCCTGAGCAACCTGAATTTCTGCAGAGGGAGGCAGAAGAACAGCAGTCCAGGCACAGAGGAGGCTCCTGCGTTGCCAGGTCAGAGTGAATGGAAACTGTGGTAATTCAAACACGTTGAAATCAAGGGCGTGGGATTAACTCTCCACAGAGAGGCCATCATCACTTGGAGGAGGTACTCTATGAGAAAGGAAAGTGCTACTAGAAGGGGCTTCTGTAGTTTTACTGAACAGACTTATTCATTCTTTTTAAGGATGAAGAGGTGAATACAGACCAAACCATGACAAATTAAAACGAGATATTAATACTTCTGTGACAGCAGCAGTTCATGCTGGTACAGGAACGTACACATGGCAACAACGGAAAGATGGGTCTGGAGGCCAGGTTGATCTATTTTTATATTTTAGTTCTCCTAAACAAAGTTAGAAATTTTTGTTTCATTTTTTTCCTCCTTTGTCTTCCATCTGTCCCTTTCCCCTCCCTCTGTTCCTCTCTCTCTCCTTCCTCCCTTTCTTCCTTCTCTTTCTTTCTTGACAGAGTCTTGCTCTGTTGCCTGGGCTACTGTGCCACGGCCTCAGCCTGGCACACAGAAACCTCAAACTCCTGGGCTCAAGTGATTCTCCTGGGTCAACTTCCCGAGTAGCTGGAACTACAGGCACCCAACACAATGTCCAGCTAAAGGTTTTCTATTTTTAGTAGTGATGAGGGTCTCACTTTTGCTCAGGCTGGTCTCAAACTTCTGACCTCAAGCAATCCTCCCATCTTGGCTTCCTAAAGTGTTAGAATCACAAGCGTGAACCACCATGCCAGGTCTGTTTTATTTTATATTTTCATCTGTAAAACAGGACTTCCATTACCTATCTTGCCCAGTTGTTTTGGAAATTAAATGAAATCATTTACTCACAGCGCCTGGCGCTTAGTAGGTGTTCAACAGAAGTTAACTATCTTACCCTCCTTAATTACCCAATGGGTATTTTCTATTTAGCTTGGAGGGGGAAGTCTAACAACAATTTTATTCTGAGCGGCAAGGAGTTATATGTGCGGCCAGGCCAGCTGTTTTAGCAGAGGAAGGCAAACAGAAAGCCCTCTGCTAAAGAATACAAATTGATGTAAACCCTGTGGGAAGGAAAGCAACATCTATGAACTACTCAAGAGAGCATGGTCATGAAAGGGAGGAGGTTGACACTCCATAGGCTTCCAGAACTGGAACGGAACTGGAATTTAAATAAACTAGCTTATAAATAGATAGTTTGTAATAAATAACCGTGTCATATGAAGCTGTGGGGCACTGAATATATGAAGAAGGATATAAGAAGTTTTTTTTTAATGCTCTCACTTCTACAGGAAAAATACAAACTTAGAATGACAGAGAGAGGATTAGCATGGCCCCTGTGCAGAGATGAATGTAAAGTTGTGAAATTTTCCATATTTTTCACACTTATAACTCTGAATCCAACTGTACAAAAAGCAATTCACACAATCAAAATATTTGTACTGTTATTTAATATTCTGAATGAAAATTTATTTTGTAATATTCTGAAATAAAGGAAGAAAAAAATTTTTTTTGATTGGGAGAGAACATGAAGATGAATTCTAAGAGATGAAGAGGAGTACAAAGGAAATAAGAGGGCACAGATGTCACCAAAAGTGCTGTAAGAAGAAGGAAAAAAGTAACTGAAATTGTAATGAAACAAACACACACGCTGCTCATTGAGGAGAAAGAGTCAAGGAGTGGCTAAGAAAACAAAGGGAAAGAAGGAATAAAGAAAAGAAATCCGACCAATTCTCTCTTTATTCTTTAACTTCAAAATATTAAGGGGGACAAACGTTTCTGTTACCTGGAGACTTTTATAATGCTTAAGTCAGGGCTCTAAGTGTCCCCGTCACCCACACGGTGTTCACCGTCCCCCTTAGGTACCAACCAATTCCTTATAGAACCCAGGAAGAATGAGAAGAAAGGAAGAAAAAAGGTAAAGGCAGAAGAAGAAAGAGAAAGTCTAAAGGGAATCTCCTTTGGTTAGTAAACTCCCATAAAGCCAATAGAATCTAAATGAGAATGGGGTCATAGAATAAAAATAGTGATGGAAATGAAAAGAAGAGATGGACAGTGCTCAGAGTCTGTGGAAAGGACGGGATTGAAATACGAGTTTGTTTTGTTCAAAAGAAACAGATGTGATTAATTGCACAAAGTGCGTAAGTTAGAGTGATATAACACTCTGCGCCATCTTACACAAATGTTATTTCCTGGCACAAAGGTCCTGACACAGCCACACTGAGGTCTGCCATCAGACGACTTCAGAGCACAGCATGAAGGCACAACAATGACAATGATAACAGCACTAAGTTAAGGAAATACTTACAGGCAACGATGTTGATGTATCTGTTCTTGTGCTTGTTGTCTGGGTGGTTGGAGCTGTCTGCTGTAATACCTAGGTCAACAGTACAGCTCTGCACTTCCTGTAAAAAATTGTATGGACATCAGTTTAACACATGTTGCTTCATGCAATAGACCTTAAAACAACAAGAAAGACAAGACAAACAAAATAATCTATGCAAACAACATTTTTTTTTTTTTTACATGTTACAACTACTTCTTGGCTAAAATAAAATGCAGTGAAATGATGCCTTACCTGGTAAAACTCTTTCAGTGTCTAGTGAGGGAATGAATGCCAAAAAAGTAAAGAAATCAAATTCCACAGCACACGACAAATGAGAAAAAAAAGTGTTCATATTAGGTTTACAATGGAAAACTATGATCATGCAATAAATACATTTGTCAAATACTAACAAAACAGAATGCTTCAAACAGTTGCATGCAAATCAAAATGTCTAATAACTTGGAGTCTTAAGATTATGTAAAAGAAGAAAATAATTTCTTTAAAAGGGAACAGTGATGGAATAATATGATGATTTTTTTCAATGCAGATGAGAAGAACCACATATCCCATGACACATTTTGCCATATTAGTCAGACTTGCTAATATTCAAACATAATTTTATTTGAAACTCTGAGTTAGTGTTATAAATTTTTTTTTCATAGTTTTGAGTTCTTTTAAAGAGTAAACAGCTTCCTAATAGGTGGTTTGTAATAGACTGAAGGCTGTCAAAAACACTATATAGTCTCCCAATATTGTTTATTATACATTCTACATCATTTTGAAACAAAATTTGGAGTATTAATTTCTATATTTTTAAATATTATAGTAGATCTTTTTTGTTTAAACTTCAATGGGCATAGAAAAATTATTTCTGCTGATTTTCTATTAAAAATGAATTAATGAGCTCTTCAGAGACATTTCTTATTTAAATATATTAGCTTAAAACTTATAATTACATAGTATTAAGATAATAAAATAAAAGCCTTAAAATTTCTGAGGAAGTATAAAACCTCGATATAAATCTGATTCATCAATAAATGTCCTAGATGCTCTCCAAATAAGCCTTTAAGGCCTCTTTTGCAGCAAGTCAATCACAACAATTAAAAAAAATTTAATATATGAACCACTAGCATGATTAGTTATTAAGCTAATTATTAAGCTAATGAAAAGTTATCTTCAATCACTCTGCAAGTTAAAAGCAATGGAATTATGATAAACCTTTTTGAGTAAAAATGTGAGCTTATTTTATTAATTTAATTATTATGAACTACTTAATAATACTTAAAATGATTTTATAATTATGAAAATCCATTAAACTGCCTTTTAGCTTATACTGCCACCAACTTTTACTAGAAATTGTCTATTTTTTACTTGTGTATCTTTTAATGTTTGGAAGACACCCATCTTTGGCACAGTTTCCCTGTGATGATTACTATTTTGTTTACTGTTAGCCTAATAGTCTCTATTAGTTAACATTAAAGTTATACCACCAGTAACTTCTAGCTTATGGTAAGAAAAAATAATTTGATGGTTTAAGTATGTAATTCTTCACATTATTCCACCTTACTTACTGTTACCTCAATTTGTTTTCTTATTCAATGTAGCTATGATTTAGATTTTTTTAGAATTAAATGAATTGGTTTATTTATTCTATTTATCTATTATTTTTAATTTAGTAAAAACATACCCCACTTTACTTCTATTCCTTTTGATTTCTGTAATGCTTCCTAATCTATGATATTTTTCTTCCCTAATGATATCTTTATGGTTGTGACTCCTGGGAAGCAGCTGAATGCACTGGGGAGAGTGAATCAGGAGAGAGTGGATCCTGCGATTAGGAAGGGAGCTAAAAGCACTTCAGAAAGGCAGGTTCACTGAGCCCTTTGGGTTTGAGCAGAGGGAGGCAAGAAGGATGTTCTTCTAGAGTGTTCTAGAGGGAAGTTGCCAGAGGGAAGGATGAAGGTTGCCTGCTTGCTGTTATAATAGAAAGAGCATGAATTTTAAAATTACAGACTTGGAGTTGAATCGAGCTCTGCTATTTATCACCTCTGAATTAACTACATGAAGATAAATAATTACAAATAGCTCCCAGAGTTGAGTAGAGGTTGAACGTGAAAGTCTCTAGTTGAATGACGTACCCAAGGGTGCTCATAGGTGGTAGCTTTTATTTCTTGTGGTTGTCATTGTTAACGTTGGGCTTTGGGCTCCCTATTTTGAAGTATCTGCTTCACTGATAGGTCAGTGGGCCAGGATGAATTTGCAGAAAATTTTCCCTATGAGTATTTTAATAGCATATCACTGGAAAAATACTTTACTCATTATGAAGTTAAAATTTCCTTTAGAAATGCATATTCTCTTGAGAAAAGGATATAATTTTTACCTTATATGATAAAAAGGTTGTCTAAATATTTTACACTTATAATGGCATAAAACTTACAATTACCCATTTGTATGTACTTGGGTTGAAAATAATTAAATTTAGTAGTTTAGTATAATTTATATAATTTAGAAAATTTAAAAGAATCAGTGTTACTAATTCTGATTTTAAAACCTAGAGATCTGCATATTATGGAAGAGAATTCATAATGTTTTTGATATCTCACAAGTACGGGTAGGCTTTTAAAGTAGAAAACCAATTTTCTAAGTTATATGACAACTATGACACATATCCTAGACACACAAGTAATTATGAAACTAATATTCTCACTAGACGGGCAAATGGTCCCAGTGTCTTTACGACAAGAAATAGCCTCCTGCTGAATTATTTAAATGTACTATGTTATATTATTTACAACAGACATGCTAAAATCATACCTCAAATTCTTCAGTAAACCCATTACTTGCATGTAAGTCTGCAACATGCTTTGGAAAGTGCTTTATTGGAATTGCCCCAACATCATCTAAGTGAATACAAAAACCATGTTAAGATAATTTAACAGAAACAAATGTGCCTTTCCTTCCTATAAAGAAAATAATTTATTTTCAACCTTAACTTATAAATACCACCAAAGCCTCACTTTTTATTAATGGATTACATCTTTTATGGACAACTTTCTTTAACACGACTGGCAGTTCCATGTAAATTCTAGGAAAAAAAATGCTGAAATAATATATTTTCAATTTACTGTAAACTAAACATAATACATAGTGAAACTTCAGGTTTATAAAATGGCACCCTTTAATGTATAGTCAAATAGATGTTTACATTTGAAAACTTTTTTTTCATGTCCCTATAAACAATAAAAAACATTTATATGCAAAATATTCATTGAGAAGAATGTCACAAGCCTTTGGGACTTTTAAACTGTAAAATTTTAAGAATTCTAACTTGAAAATACACTATGTAAACAAAGTCATTGGCTCTGTTAATTAATTGTGAAGGGGCCAAATTATTTTAACTGGCTCTGTTTTTTTTTTTTCTTTTCCTGAAAAGACTTTCTTAGATTTAACATGTTCCTAGTTCACAGTATGAAATTTCACAAGTGATTTCTCTGACAAGGAAACATCAGGGACATTTCACTAGACACAGTTATTTATATCAACAGATGTTCAGCATTTAAGCCATCTAATATTTTTAAGCTTCAGTTACCAAGATTTGTTGAATAAAAAAAACACTGAATCCATCTGTTCTCTCTTAGATGAGTGGACCTGAATACTAAAATTGAATTAGTCAGTCAAGCGTAAGAAATGACAAAGGTGTAATTCTACCTTCACACCTACAGAAGTAACTTGCCTGAAAGTAGCTTTCATAATTAGATAAGAAAACAGAAATAATTTATCACACTTAAATCATTAGTTTTAGCAAATGTCCTTCAAACTCGATACTATCTGGCACAGCCAACCTCCTTTCATAAGCAGACTGTTACTTTTCATTGATAGTCGGTACTTTCTTTGATTAACTGGTCTGCAAGTGAGACTTGAATAGCATGTCTTTTTCTGATTTTACATGAAAATACACATATTCAGGTAATCAAAAGTGAATCCTTGTGAGCCAACCAAGTGAAATAAGGCGATGACCTTCACCAAGGCTGTTTTGACATTTCTAGTGGGGGAGTTTGTATGTAAGCCTGCAACAGTTTTGAGCAAGATCCTGATTTTGATAATAATAAACTATACTGCAATTGGATAATATTTGAGTTAATATGCCTACCCATGTCAATGGGTATGTAAAAGAAATATGCTGGAAGTGAAGGGAATCAAAACATAACAGACAACTGAGAGCTATTCATATCGAAATTCTAAATATGGGTTTGTTTGTTTGTTTTGTTTTGTTTTGCTTTGTTTTTGAGACAGTCTCACTCTGTCGCCCTGGGTAGAGTGCCATGGTGTCATAGCTCACAGCAACCTCAAGCTCTTGGGCTCAAGAGATCCTATTGTTTCAGCCTCCCAGGTAGATGTGACTATAGGCGTGCACCATCATGTCTGGCTAGTTTTTCTATTTTTAGTAGAGATAAGGTCTTGCTGTTGCTCAGACTGGTCTCAAACTCCTGAGCTCAAGCAATCCACCTGTCCCAGCCTTCTAAAGTGTTAGGATTACAGACATGAGCCACCACACCTGGCTCAAAATTATAAATATGTTAATGAGAAATCATACTATATTAAAATAGTATATGTGTAGTATGTTAATATGAACTAGAAAATTAGAAATAAATCAGGTATGTTTAAGACACAGAGAAAATAAAAGAGCAAAAAACAGTAAAACACCCTTAAAACTTCATGTTTATAAAGCATAAAAGTATATCTTAATATACTATATAATATGTAGTATAAATATATAAAAATGTACATAAATATGTAAATGTAAATACAAAGAAAATGCTTCGCTTTTTTCTTGTCATGAGATTTCAGACAATAATACTATGTAAAACTTGGGCCTCTAGCAATAACATATGGAGTGTCAATAAGACAGTTTAAAGTGACTTCTTTAAAATGACCACATAGATGAATTTCTTCTTTTGTATCTCTCATATGATAACTTCTATTTCCCATCTGGTCCTCTATACACACACTTCTAGACAAATCCTTTTTTGTTGCCACTTTTCATTCTGAGATGTTATAAAATATTAAGTGTCTATAATCTTATATCGTGAACTCTAGGATCAGTGGGTGTCTCAATCCAAATGACCCTGGCTAATTTTTGAATATTGCTACCATACAGGTAAATTCTGATAAAAATAGCCAAAGTTTTCCCAAATATTCAACTATTCCACCATTTGAGACAAATGTAATCAGATAATTGTGGTATGATTTGTTTTTTCAACATTACCACCATTTCTTAGTCTTTTTTCTAATGCAGTCAACAAATCTCTTCTCACATAAGCTCAAATGATCAGAAAGGTAGTGGTCTTTATTCTTTTTTTTTGTCTTTTTCTCCTACTCACATTTACTGCATTGATTTAGTCTGACTTTTGTTGCTTAGATTTCCACTAAAGTTATGAAAATGAGTAAAATCATTATTAACTAACATTTTGTTGCTATAAATGTTTGACATAAATCATGAATTAGTATTTCAACATATCATTCAAATGGTTAAGAATGTTTAAAATTAGTAAGAACAGGATATAAACCCAGGTGTCTGATATATGATGTAATAAATATTTTATGCCAACAAACATACACTAATTCATATTACACTCATTTGCAAAATACTCCAATAGAAGAAAACCTTCCAACAACATGATTTTCATTCACTGTCTACCAGTAGCTACTCATGGTCAAATTTTTAAGCTATTACCTGAAATTGGAAAGATAGGTGTTGGAGGTGTGGATATTACTCGAGGCGACGTGCTATCCTCTAAATAAAAATGTGCAGTCTGGAAGCACTTCCTGAAAGAAAAAAAAAAAAAGCAATTTATGTGACTGGCTGCCATGGATAATAAGACAACTTCCGAGCTGCTTGAAAATTAAGACGGACATCTCCAGAATTGAGGTAAAAGAAGATGTATTCCCTGACAAGGAACTGCTAGGATCTATAATACATCATTTTGAAAAATCACAAGCATTTTATGGTTTCCAAGTTTATCTCAGTTTTCCCTGTACTAGATGGAGAAGAGCATACAAATTATCGGACATGCTGCAAACAGAGATGGCATTTAAGTTGCAGCTGGTTTGACCTATCAAATAGGACTTCACTTATATAGGAAATCTCAATGCCCTCGAGGTTGCCCTGCTGCTATATAACAAAGTGCCCTGCCACCTTGGATAGGACCACAGTGAAAAGAAATAGGGTCCAGAGCCATTTTTTATTCAACATTCAACATTTAAGAATGTCTTTCTGGGCATATTCAGCTGCTAGCAAAAGGCAGCAAGCTGACTATGTAGAAACGAAATTCCAACAGTGGTAGCATTTTGATAAAAAACAAGGCAGCTTTATACTAAAAATATGATACAACAGCAGCGATAGAACTTACATGGGGAAATAATGAGCATACAATAAAAAAGGGTGATTTTCTTTCCAACAGATGCTAACCTTGTTGATGAGGGTTTTGAGAATGAATATATTTGGAATCCATGACGGCTATGACCTGCATGTTACCTGGATCTATTTTCATTCAGATGATAAGAGTAACATCTGGTAAGGGCACATTACAAAGTACCGAGAAGAGTAAAGAATCAACTACTGCTATAAAGTCAAGCAAACCATCCTTAATTTTAAAAATTTAGATAATTAAATCTGCAAAGACACTCTTTGATGTGGGTCATTTAATTTATTTGAAGTATTATTCATGAGTGGTTAACCTGAAACAGAAATATCTGTTTGAAGGGAAATGCCAATCTCACTTTGCAATTTTCAAACCTTCAAACTCCCAGCCATTCATCCTAATGAGCCTTATCATGACATTTGTGCTCACACAGTGATACATCTACATGTCAATTTTTTCCAGTAAATCAGTTCCCTAGATAAAATTCTTGAGTGGCTTCCTGCTGCAATCAGAATAATATCCAGTTATTTTTAGCAAGGGCTATACTACCCTCTGTGACCTGGCCCCTGTCTATTTCAGCATCTCGGTCTCCTACAACTCTCTCCCTCATCCGCTGTCCTTTGGCCCACACTCTTCCTCTCTTTCTCCCTCACAGAAGCCCCATCAGCACCATCTCAGAACCTTGGCTCTGGCCATTCATTCCCTCTGCCTGCCTTTCTCCTTCATCATCATGTCTGAATTAGTCCAAAGGCCACCTTCTCTGAGAGTCCTCCCGCACTTTGATAGCTAAAAGCATCAGTTCATCCCACAAAGTTGCTACCCTTTGCTCTTTTGTGCCAGTTATTATCTGAATGTGATTATTTAAGCTTTTGTTTTACCTATTCATAGTTGGTCCCCTCTTCTCAGAATATAAGCAAAACAAGGCACAATCCCTGAATCATTGCAGTGTTAGTCCTCACTGCGAAGAAGGGCATTTGTCATGTTGTAAGGTAGCAGCAAATATTTTTTTCAAGGAATAAACTGGTCTAAGTAGTGTAAAATTACATAGTTTGTTTATAACTTTAATATCACAAATAAAACAACATGAAAGCAATGATGTACACAGCAAAAAGTAACTTTCTGCTGTGACAGTGTAAGCCTTGACAACCAACCCTGAGATAATGAGTATTGAGAGAACACAAGAATATTTTCAAGAAATAGGTGGAAGGTGAGTGGATATAGAATCAAGTGTCAAAGGGACCCTTGAAAGTGGAGAGAATGTGACAGATTGATAAGGAAGGGGAGACAAGAAGGTCGCAGATCTCATGGTAAAGAAATTATCTTATATAAGGTCCACATGAGCAGAATGGAAACCAGACCGAAGCAGAAACCACAGGAGAGTTTGGATTGTCTGTGCCACCCAGGATGTAGAATGTTGTGACACATTGATATGTAAACTTTGGACTCCTAAGTGCTTTTAAAATAACAGAATTAAAATGTCTTCATTTTCTTTAAAATATAGTTAAACAAACTGGTGACAGGTTTTAAAAGAATTTTTCACAGACTCTTAAAGTTGTAAAATGCCTTAAAGGAGCTATCACAGCTGATATAAGAATCTGACATAAAGTTAAGAAGGTCCTGTTTTTTACCCTTAGTGAGAAAGAGCTCAAAGAAAGAGCTCACTCCTTACGAGTGAATAGATGGATGGATGGAGAGGCAGGTGAGGTGCTGATACTCTGACTGAGGGGAAGAAGGCAACATTTCATAGACTATAAAAAGGCAAGCTGTTTTTTGACGTTATTGGATTACTTATTTTCTAAAATCAACAAAGCTTTGATCGCATAGCTGAGAAGAGTAGAGAGATATTTACCCAGATGCTACCATGAATATTAGCAATTATGTTTTACATGGGCTCTGAGAGTGAACCTGTTGCTAAGTCTTTGTTTATTTTAGAAAATAACTAGTCCAACAATGTCATTTGGCATTAATTTCCAAAAAAGGAGCCTAGAAGTAATACCAAAAAAGCTTGTGAGAAAATTAAAATATTACAGGCTAAATTATGGACAAAGTTCATCTGTATATTGCTTAGATATATCTTATAGTGAAATCTTACACAGTAAATGATATTCTACTTAAAAGGCAGTCTGGTACATCAAGGTTTCCATTCTGGGTTGGTAGACGCCTTCAATGACCCACAAATTTGAATTTAAGATCAAAAGAGAATTCATATTTTGCATTTCATCCCACTAATCTTGGTCAAAACAATCATATCTGTGTAATGTTCTTTTCTTTGCTGCTTTGGAAAGTGTGACATTTTGCTAAATATAACTTTAGTATTTTGGGGGTTCTAACTCTTAAAAAGCTCAAAAAAATTGGCCTTTGTTTAAGAAGAACTATTCAAAAATCTTCCCTATTGAAGTCATTTTACATCTTAGAAAGCTAGAGTTTGACTCATGTACATTATACCTTAAAACATCTGGAAAATGATTTCAAGGCATATTATTTAATGTATGACAAGATTTACTACCTATAGCCCATCTGTTAGTAGAAGCAGTAAGTGTCTTCACGTCTATGTGCTAAGTGTTGATAACTATGTCTCCTGCTAATTATCACTCAGCTATGATGAAAAAGTGATGACTGTTTTAAACTTGTAGACATAGGTCCTATCAATCAATGGTAATCTGATTATTTAATTTACACCTTTTCATCACAGTATTTAGAATTAAAAGCTAGACATGTGTATCTTTCCATTCCTCAGTATGCTTATACAAAAATGAAACAAGATTTAGCATGCTGCATTCATTCCCAGAACCGCGAAAGAGGGTCTTACTGTAGTCTCAAAGATGATCTAGAGAACCTATGCAGAATAATAAACAGAGGAAATTAATTCCTAGGTGGTAAGTGACATGTCCAAGGCAAGAATGGTTAAGAGACCTGCATTTTATCACCTTGATTTGTTCTTTAAAACATGCTTCTCAAGTTTTTTATAAAAATAGGGGAATGGGTTGAGTTAGGCCAAAATCAGACAAAATCTAATTATTTTTTCTTTAAAAAATTAGGTCAGAAAAATCTTTAAATATTTTCTCTCAGACTTTTCTAATTTTAGTTCCTAAACTTAAGTCTATGATCCCCTTTGAATACATTTTTGTGTATAGTGTGAAAAAAAGGTTCAATTCGATTTTTTGTATGTGGATTTCCATAAGCTCTAGTGCCATTTGTCTAAAGGACTATTGTCTGCATGTTGAAAGGTCTTGGGACTCTCGTCTAAAATATATTGACTGTAAATGTAAGAGCTTATTTCTGGACTTTCAGTTCCATTCCATTGATCTATATGTCTACCCTATGCCAGTAGTAGACTGTCTGGATTATTGTAGATTTGTACTCTGGATTATTGTAGATTTGTACTAGTTTTGAAATTAAGATGTGTGAGTCCTTCAACTTTGTTACATAATTAGATGAAAATCTAGAAATTAGTTCTTGAGTTCTTGGGTTTGATAATGCCCATATGATATGAAAAATTAAAAATACAGGCAACAAGAGGAAATAGATGAGTTAGATCCCATCAAAATGAAAAACTGCTGTACTTTAAAAGAGATAGCATCAAGAAAGTGAGAAAACAACTCACAGGATGGAAGAAAATAATTGCAAATTAGATATCCAATAAAGGACTTGTATCTAGAACATACAAAATATACTTTCAACTCAATACCAAAAAGACAAAAAAGATAGGCTGCAAGGATTAAATACATTTCTGGAAAAAACAAACAAACACCCAGTAGCACATAAAAAACACTCAATATCATTAGTCATTAAGGAAATATTAAAATGCATTAAAATAATTGAATCATTCACTTCTGATAAGCAAACTTTATGATATATTAATATTATTCAAATGGAGCTATTTTATAAAAATGTTTAAATATATACATCAACTTGGAAAAACTCATAAGGACTATGTTACTCTAGTGCTGTTATTAGATTTTAAACCTTTCCACGGGCTATAACTTTCACACAGGTCTAAAATGTTTCATATTTGCTAGTGAAATCATGGCATTTACAAATGCACCTACAGTCAAATTTGAATAATTTATGCAAATCTTAAAAATGCATTCAAACGATTCAACACATAATACCCTTAACTATATTGTGATCTAAAAGTTACATTTTACAGTAAATTAACTTAAACATAAGAAGATGAGTAGGATAGATATTGAATACTATTTAACAATTTTAAATGAGTGAGTTTAGAGTAATTAATTTTATCAGAACATTTAATACATATAAAATATTAGATATTAAATATTAATATAACACCATTAAAGTACTCATATTTTAAACTGCTACACTCTGTATTCAAGGTATATAAAGTGTTGTGTCTGAGGCAAAGAGAAACATTTTATTGAAGGTCAAATTAGTTCGCAACTGGTAATTTTATCTTTTCCCCACACAAAACAGATAAAATAACCCATTACACATAGATGATAACAACCACTCCAGATTTTAATTTTCCATGAAATATGTAAACATACTAAATGAGATGCTGATTTTTAAATTTCTAAAAATTTTACTTCTATATATTTACTCTATAAGTAATAGAGATTATGAATCTTTCAAATTATTTCAGTCTTATAATGATAGAGCATCTGATATCTTTATTGGAAGTTTATACTAGCACTATTTATGATGAAGTAGAATTTGGTTGCATTTTCCATTTTATACTCAATTTAGTTAACATTGATTCCCAGTAATTTAAAAAATAAGTTTGGCAGAGAAAATCAGACCAGACAGAAACTAGTCCTCTGGACAAAAATAAAATCAATGTGGTAAAAAGTCTGGTCAAGAAGTTCAGTAGGGACCGGAGAGAAAAGCAATGTGGATTCTTGTTTATTAAACATTTGTGGATTATGAACTATGCTCAGAGCAATCTGCTGAAGATGAAATCTTCTGTAAAAATATCATTAATTATAGGCATCAATGGAGAGCAGGCTGAAGAAGGCAGGTTTGTTTCCTTCTTGTTATGGAAAAGACTGGACTCCTAACAGACATAGGTTAACGAAAGCACGGTCTGTTCTACTCAGTCTACAGTCTACTCTGTCTTGTAAGGGAAGTGAAATATGAAATACTGAACTGAAAACAGTTTAACTTAGCCAACCAATGTCCAAAGACATGAAAACAGTCTAACTCAGCCAACCATTGTCCAAAGACATGAAAACAGTCTAACTCAGTCAACCATTGTCCAAAGACATGCAACTACGTGATCCAAACCTTAACATCTCCGAGTCCTCTAGCTCATTTCTGCTTCCACTCTTTCCATCTGTGTTCCTGCCTGGGAAGTTCCTTTACCTTTAACTCTTCTTTTTGAATCCTCTGCAGCTTAGACCTTGTGTTTTATCTGACATTGAACCTGTGTAGTTTGGCCTATCAAGCTCCCTTGTCTCTGACCTCTCTTAGCATTAGATTTCAGCTGCTATGCGTACACTTTTGTGTAATATTTTATACATTTTTCATGAAAAATTGTCTCTTCTCAATAAGCACATATTTCTGGAAAGCAAATAACTATCATCTATTCATTTAATTATTGCTATTTTCCAATTGTAGTTAATATAGTACTAGGTACAGGAGAAAGTCAATAAGTAGAGTAAATATTTTAGAATAAACTGAGAGAATATGCTTTGGAAGAACACATAAAGAGTGGTGATATAAACTTACAGAATAATGTTGCTAAACAAGAAGAAATTAATTAGTGATCTTCTGAATAAAATTCTCTTTTAAAATAAAGTATAAAGCATTAAGCTATTCCCTTTCTCAGTTTACAGACATGATTCCTTATATCATCCTAAGTCCTGGTTTTCCAGCAGACACTGTTATGCTCACTTATACTATATCCCTAGTAAATTTGCTACTTCCTGTGTGGTCTGCTTGCTACATGATGAGAAGCTTATGATGGGTGCTATTATCCTTGTTCTTTAAAGCTTTTAATAGATTATTGATGAGAATGAAGCTATATTTCATCCTCAAAGCAAATTATAAATAATCTTAAAAGTCCATGCTTCTTAATATAGTCATTTACTTTATTCCCTAATTACATCTATATTTTAATTGCTTCTTACTTTTATGCATGAGTTATCATTTTTAATCAGTATGCACAGCTGATGTGCATGTGCATCTTGTACAAACCCTTCTGTTATTAAAAAGTGATATTTTTTACGATATCAAAAGTTATATTTTCCTTAATAATGTTTGGAATTATAACACCTGGTAAGAAGCTTAGGTTTCTGTTCAATGTTATGATGATGCTTGATTAATTAGACTAATATAAAAGTATAACTGTCAAAATTATGTATTAAACAGTAACTGAAGTAAAAGTTACTCCAATTTACCTTTAATTGATTTAAACTGGAATAACAATCAACTCCTTTATTATTAGGTTTTTGAATTCACAAATTCCCCCTTAATTCATAGTTACTGGAATAAATTGATGGAAACTCTCAAGTAATATGAAATTTGACTATGATCTGAAGACCTTTCAGATGAAATACCAGCAAAATCTGAGCTTTATGAATGAAATTTTCCAAAAAACCCCCACTCAACTTACCTCCAGTAGATGAGAATACCCACAAGAACCACTAGACAGATAAAAGTCAGGGCTGACACGATCACAAGGGGTATAACTGCCTTCTTCTCGGATTCCAACCCCTCAGCTAGACCAATACGAGACTCATGGCTACTATTACTGGCCTCTGTAGTCGGAGAAAATTGAGAGAGTTGGTATTTAAGCTGAAGGAAAAGTCACAACACTTTCAACTGATAATTGCAACCTTCATTGCTGTTACTTACCTCTAAAATGTTGTCTCTACGATGCCAATAATGTCTATGATTATAAGCCAATTTAAATAAAATAAAATTTAAAAAGTAAGCCAGATTATTAGAGCTGAAGAACAATAATATCCCAACTGAGATTAGGAACAGGGTGGGGTGCCTTGGCAAAAGAGATGCAACACTGTCTTCAAAAGCTTGCTATAAGGGAAATAGAGGTAGTAAAAGAAGAAAACTACCCAGTTTTTAACTTAAATAATCAGGAAAAATAATGCTACTCACTCAATCATCCTATACAGAATCTTAATTTGTAAAAATTAATTTTAGTGGAACGATTTTTAACCCCTCATTAGGTAAATAATTAGAAGCAATCAGTAATTGTATAAAGAAAATAATCTTAAGTTAACACTTCCTATATAATTTTTCAATCCAGCAAACTATTTCAATTTAAAATGTAGATTGGTTTTAAAAGTTATTTTGAATCGTCTTCTTACCCTTTATTTTTTTCTATAAAAAATAAAAGTACTTTTGCATGTAAATTGAAGGAATAAATAAATCTAAGAAATCCTTTTTCACATATGCGAAAGTAAATAACAAAAAAGTCAAATTTGGTCTTTGGATTAATTTAAAAAGATTGCAAATGACGACTTTTGTGACCAGTAAGGTACATCACTGTCCCACAACTTTGAAAATCTAAGTGGAGACATTCTTCCTAGTTATAGAGCTATGTGAGTGGCCAGTAACAATCACTTTCCTTTGCTTTGAGGTGTGTTCAGTGGGAAACCAAGATGATTGAGTACAAAGACGGTCTCTACCCTGATATGCTGTCAGGGCTATAAAATAAGAGTCCTTATTTTGTCTCACTAGTTCTGAAAGAAGACAATTTAAGTTCTTCATCAAAGTCTACATTTGGTACTTTCCACACATTTGGTACTTTTGATGGCCTTTATACCAAGTGCCTTACAATTACTAGTATGAGACAAAGGAAATTAATTTTATTTTGAATATTTAAGAAATTTGAAATGAATATACATGCATCTATGTGGCATTAAAATATATCTTATTGGAAAGAACTAAAGATTTTAAGTTTCTTTTGTGACCAAGGATGATGGCAGAAAGGGCCCAGAAGTTAATCCACTGATGTAGGAAATATATCATAGACATATAACTGGCACACACATTTCCCAAGATGTTCTTGTAATGATAGATGCTTTTCCAGAAAAAAAGGGAAGAATTCATGGGTGTGACTAAAAATCATAAAACTGTATGAACAGTGAAAATATTTTCTAAGTCAATGGACCATTGAGTTGCATGTGGCCAATGTTCTTGTGAGAAAAGGCTAAGCATTAATTGCTATTGTCAGTCCTATGCTCTGGTCACTTTATATGGTGTGGAGACTCATTTAGACACCTAAATAACTTGAAGGTGAAAGCACTACAAATTTCTTTAGGAAATTTAGGAAAACATCTTATTTTATACGTGGTTGTCTTTACATTTTTCCTATTGTAACTATTGTTACCTAAATAGAAAGCAAGTTTGTGGGTAACGAACAATTCACTTAGCAAAGTCCCTAGTACCTCATACAGTACATATAGAGGTTCATATTATCATCTGTATCAGTCATTCCTGAAGTGTGGTCCTTGGAACAGAGGCATCTATATCATCCATCACTTATTCAAAATGCAAATTTGGGGCTCCACCCAAACCACACCAAATCTTCTGAATCAGAATTTCTATGGTGAAGGCTCAGCAGTCTGTATTTTGATAAATCCTCCTTATGATTTTAATCCATGTTTGAGAACCAATGGTGTACACGAATGTAGGTACAAAGTAAGCTTATATAATTACACAGGTCTTGAATGGCCACACATATTCATAGCAATATGTGTACGAATGGATATATAAAGATAAATACATATCATTTATATAGACGTATATGCATACATATATGTGCCTAGTCATATATGTGACATATATGTAAGATATATAATGCATATTATACAATATACACCATATATACATATTTACACACATGCATTATATACACACATGCACACACATAAAGCCTTATAGGTTGTTTTTCTCCTAAATTTTCTGGGACATTTAATCTTAAATCCTTTAATTGAGGAATTATAGTAATACATCTATAGTAAATAAGAATTATAAAACCTAGCTCTTTTATACAAGATGGGATACCACATGAAAGTACAATCAGCTGATTGCTTTGTATACTATAAGGAGGAACAACTAGTTTCACTATCTTATTTTCATTTAATTGAGACTAAAATATCTTTTTGATATGGCTTACTAGTGTAATTAAGTTACTTAAATGATAAGACAATAATCTACTAATGCCATTAACAATAAAGAACCAATATTAATATTTTGAAATGTTTTGAGAATAAAATAATATGATTTAGTATTACAATTTAAGCATTACATATGTTTTTATTGTCCTCAATCATAAAAAAGACACAGACAGATTCCCAGTGAATCTATTGACCAAGTAACCTAATATTTTTGGTTTACTCATAAATAAACTGCTAATACTAATATATGCCTTATCTATATTATTTTGAGCAGCACATTTTGTAAGTAATTCTACATTCTAGAGATACACTAAAAAATTTTAAGTTTCAGAACTAATCTGTATACATTTAATAAAGGGGCATAGTCAATTATGGGACATGATAGACAGGGTATGATATTTCTATAGACAAAGTTTTAAAAATAGTCAAGAATTTTCCCCAATCTCTGTTGATGTTATTTACTTGTTTAATTGTTACTTGTTGAGGCCAGAAGCTATATTCATGTTGTTTCTCCTCATTAATGAGGGAACATATTCCTAATAATTAAATAAATAAAATTAGTGCATTGAAGAGAAACTTGGTAAGTTTTAGTCAATAATTCCTAGGATTAGCATTTTGTTATATAGATAGCCTTTGGATAACGGTTGCATCTGGCAAGAATATATCAATGCCACCACCTAGTAAGACAGAAAAATGGATGATTTTCTAATATTTTCATTTAACAGATATCTATTAAAAAATTAAAAAAGCAATTCGTATAATTGAAGGCAGATAACAGTTCATATGTACAACAACACTAATGAATCTAGTGACCTATGGATTCATTATTCATTCTCGAATGTCAGTATTTAAATGCTTAACCTGAAATTCAATATTAAACAGGTAAGAATACAGAAAACTTGTCTGTTAAAATCTACAAACTTTTAATTGCTGCTGTACTGAGGAAAAATATACAACAAAGTAGAGAAATGAAATAATGAAGAGGAAAAATATCCTAATGAGACTGATGTCTATGTTCTGTATTATAAATATTCACTTTTATACAATTAAGTGCCTTTCATGACGTTAGCCTATCGTTTGACTTCTAGCATTTCTAAGACTTAAACATTTTTAGTTTTAATTTTTTTAAGAGCTTAAAATTTAATGAAAGCAAATTATAAAATTGTTATGATAAACCCAATTAAATTATCTAATACATAATGTGTAATGGAGTTGAACTTCCCTTTTCTTTTCATTGGCATTTAAAGCAGACATCTGTATTATACGCGCTGCAAGTAAACCTGTTCTAGGAAACATCTGGCCAATAAACTAATCTGCATAAAATGCATTAACAAATGAAATGTACTTCTACAGAAAACGTTCTAGTGTATTACCTCTTGTCATAAAATACCTGTACATCTCTGCATATTAATGCTCATTGTTTAATGTAGAAAGGTATAAAACAGGAAGCATAAAGCAAATGTATTTTGTTGGTTCACACTGCCCTCTTTAGGCAATATTTAAGTAAGCAAAGAAAGAATTTTAAAAAACTAAAATATTTTCCTAACCTCATCACTAGCCTTCAAAATTTAGTAATTGAACTTTTCATTGAAAGCTCACCAAGCTGATGGGGATGTGTGTGTCCTTTCTATGGAGTGTGTTGGAGAGATAGGTCCTTAGATCATAACGTATTTTATAATGCATTTTATAACTTCATAGAAACAGTTTATAATTTATTTTAGAGCACAAATAAGTATGAAAATTAAAATAATCTAAAAATAGCACACTCTGATCTTATTTAAAAAGCAGTATGCTAAAAATGTATTATGCACATATAATAGGCATCTAATAGAATATGAACTATCAATAAATAAAAATTATGTTATCTATTTTGGAGATAATTAAATTAATGACAAATACATATTGAATAATCATTAGAAATACTGAATAAAACCATACTATAAAAAACTGTAAACTGATTTGTTGATTTAAAATAAAAAGATGATAAGTGCCTGAGGTAAAGGATACCTCCATTACCCTGATTGGATTAATTCACTTTGTATATGCCTGTACCAAAACAACATATGTACCCTATAATGATATACAACTATTATATACCCCAAATAATTAAAAATTTAAACAATTTTTTAAAAAGATGTGTCATTTTACAAATTTCTACCTTTTCACAATTTTTCTGTTTTGTTTTTAGAGCAAGAAAACCACCACACCTTGATCTATCTTTTTGATCCATAACTAACCTGCCTCTGAAACGTTGAACACTTCTGAGTGTCCGCTAGTAACAGATGGTGTCGGGAACCTTGAGTTTCCAGGAGTTATTTCTGAGTCGCCTGGTTCCAGGACCCCATTAGCATCTCTTTCATTAGTGTCTGGAAAACTGAAATCTGTGGAAGTCTCATTATCGTTAAGGCTATCTGAGGCACCTTGCCCTGATCCACTTTCTTCATCACTCGTCAGAACTGCCCATGCTTTAGAGACAGGGGGGAAAGGAAGCAAAGCACTACCCATCTGAATGTCATTTTCCTCTTTTTCATCACTGTGCTTTGGGGATAGCCTGTTTGTTGGTGGTGATTTATCAGGACTTCTGTCCATACCAGTTTGACTGTCTGAGGTTACCCCTGTGTCTTTACTTTCATCTTCAAAATTCTCAGACAGTGAATATGAGATTGGATTATTCTGATCCACACGACTGTCTTCCTGGGTATCTGGATCATTTGTTACCTTTTCTTGTGATTCTCTATAAGATGAGCATGACATACACTTATTTATAGATAAGCCATCACTATCTCTGTCATCGTCATCATTGTCATCATCAGTGTCACCATCTTCACCACCACCCATTAAATCAGATCTGGCACTATGAGTCAGCTTAGAAGTTGCAACCAACTTGGTTGTGGTTACATCTCTGTTGGGAGAAACAGCTGTCATGGAAACATACCCGTTTCCTAAAGGAATAGAATGATCAGCAGCTACCAATGTATCAGAAACAACTGTTGGAATACCAGCAAACACCTCATCAGTAATAGAACTTTTGGTAGAGGTGAAAATTTCATCAGAATATACGAACTTATTTATTAGTGTGTTTAGTGGTTCATCAAATGATAAGGCAGGAGTAGCAAATGCACGCCTTCCTTTTGAGGGATAGGCCTGGTTAATCTCCAAATTGGCAGTGTGGTACAACCCATCATTACTGTACAGGGAAGGGAGCACTTGCTGGGAACTTTTGCTTTTCAATAAAACTGGTTCAAAATACTTCTCACTTGTGTGAGAAACGGTTAAACCTTGCAGTGGAACAGAGTGCACATTAGAAGTAGGCGACACATCAAAAGCTGGTACAGATGTAGCGTGCAGCAAGTTTTCATTGGAAGCAGAATTTGATACCATGAGATGAAACATTGTAGAACTAATTTTATCAACCTTGTGGGTTTTAACCAACACCGGGTCACTAGGCTCAGCTGGAAGAACAGTTTTAAGCAAGGTATCAACAACAGAAGCCTGAAAGGAAGGTTGCAGCAATACTTCAGTATTAAAGGAAGCTGAGGTCTCATAAAATAAGAGCTGAGTTGAAGGAGATAACATTTCACTAGAAGCAGGGTCAGAGGATGCTGGCTCTGAGTTTGCACTAAGCACAGGTCTAAGCGAAGGGTCACCCAATGGTTGAGATACGGTATGTGTAGGTCGAACTGAGAAGTTATTTTCTGGTACTCGACTAATCTCATGATCAAAAACATTAGTGTCAGTATAAGCAAGAGACCCTGGGAACGTGCCCTTTGTGCTAGAAATGGAAACAGAGGTTTCTTGTAAAGACGCATACAACTTAGTTACATCATCAGACACGTTGGGCATGACTGTGCTTTCAGAATGGTAAACCATCTCAATGAAAGAAGAAATTTGCAGTTCAGTCTCATTTCCATATGTTATTTCACTTTTAGAAAGCGGATTATTATCATCACCAAACACAGATGTTGTATATGTAAATTCAGCCACAGAAACAGGTGAAGAAATGTTAAGGGCTGGCAGCCCATCTGTGTCAGGTAAGAGAAATTCACTATCAGAGGAGGCTCCGGACCACTCCCCATCACCAGAGAGGGCATGAGTCAGCTGCAGTAATGATGCAGTTGGGGTTACTAGTGAAGACTTAGGCATCGGTACATGGCTAGGACTGCTAAATAAGGAACCCTGATAAGATATGTCAACAGACTCATGCGCAGGTATTGCAGAACTGTGAGACACAGCGAAGATGTGTCGGGAGCCCTCATTATTAGATAAGCCATAAGAAGGTTCAGGCCCTGAAGAATGTGCATGCATCATGGCATCACTGCTGGGTGCTTCAACTTGAGAAAACACACGTGTTTTATAAAGGACACCAGATTCACTACCAAATTCCAATGTCTCTGAAGCATCATGAGTAGTGGTCTGATGTGACACCACATCAGAGTACTGAGCAAGGCTGGGCTCTAATAGCAAATCACCCCCAGCCACTGGCAGAGAAGCATGCAAGGGCACCTGATCAATCTCAGGAGCTGAAGTAACTTGTGGAAGGATTTGAGAAACCATGTGCAGGTGGCGAAACAATTCACTACTGAAGGAAGCAGAGGAAAATGGAAGCAAAGGTGCACCATCATAGGAAGACAGGATGGATTCAACTGACACATCGACACTGGGAAATACAGGCGTAGCATGCAAGGCCGAATCACTACTCGAAGCAGCAGGGGTAGTGTTGAGGGTCTGATTGTCAAGCAACAAAGGGGTGACTAGAGGAAAGACTTCACTACTGTAGGAATGTTGAAGAGATGTCTCACCATTGTACACCGGTTGGGTTGTCTGCGAGGGTACCATGTTGACAGTGGGGGCCAAATCATGTTGTCCAGAGGATGGAGTAAAAGCATGAGGTGTTACCTCAGTCGGGAAGTAGGCAAAGGTAGAATAATGTGGCATTTCCATATCTGTAACTGAGGGACCTTGTGACACCACTGGGCCTGGAGAAACGGATTCTGTTGTCTTCTCAGATTCATCGACATGTAGCTCAGTGTAATTAGTTTGGAGAAAGTTCTCTCTACCTGACCCTGTATAAGGCTGTGTTGTTGTCTCGATAGAGACAGGAAACCACACATTTTCATCAACAGAAGGATCTTTTGATGATTCTTCTGAACCCGAGGAAGGTGAATCTTCTGAAGCATTTCTTGTGGAGTCTGGTATAAGCACATCGTATGTAATTGCCTCTGTGTTTTCTGAAGAGAATACATATCCCTCGGATATGTTCTCAGAGATGAATGGCACAGTAGAAGTTGCAGGACTGGAGCCTGAAGAATCTTCAGCTCCAGTATCGAGCTTGAAACTGGTCAATAAACTTTCTTCCTCATCAATATCAGTAGACACTTCTTGATATTCTGTTATAGAAATGGCATTTAAAGACTGTGCAGTCCCAGACAAGTTCACCTGTGGAGACCTGAGAACAGTTTTAGAGCCATCATTTAAAGAGGCTGAAGTACCTTCCATGGTGTGAGATGGCAGTTCTGTCACAGTCTGAGAAGTCAGGAAAATATATTTTTCTGTTGCTAATTCACTGTCTGGATGCAAAGTCAAATTAAAAGAAGTGTTGGGAAGACGACTCTTTCCTCTTGTTGGGGATCGGTTCGTCTTGGCCTCATTGTATTTAGTCCTTACATGATTGTAATGCGTTGTGGTAGAAACCTGGGGTTCCTTTTTCCTTATTTGGTTTATGGCACTATCTCTACCAGGGCTCACAATAGTGTCTTCTTCAAGGTATTTTCCCTCTTCTTCCTCCTTGGAAAAGCAAACAAGATTTAATGGAACATAAAAAAAAAAAAAAAAGTAAAACCAAATTTTAGTATCTTATACTATTTTGTAATGCTAATCGTCACTTGGGGATCATGGGAAATTTTTATCTTCATAAAACAACATGCTTCTATCCTATTCACTGTCCATCTCTGGGGACAGTAATTAAAGTTAATGAAAACACATCTTATTTATCCCTGCCTTTATTTTAATGCTATGGAAGGAAGTGGCTAATAGACATGATAGCTTTAAAAAGAAGACAGTGTATTTGTACTTACGTATTGAAAATGTTATTTAACATGATATTTAGTTATTTAACATGATATTTAGTTTCTTGTTTTTATTCTTTTTTGTGAAGTTCATCAGGCACCAAGATAAACCCCTATTAGCTTATTTTAATAAGAAATTAAATGATACTTAAAAGATCGAACTAGGTAGACATTCATAATATTTAATTATATATTCAGAATAATTCATGATTTCAAAGACATAAGGGGGAGATTTAGAAAGTGAATAAGTGTTTGGTTTTGTTTTCCTTTCATTTTTAAAACTTTCCATTTAAGATTCAGGCAGATATTTTATTTACCCCTTCGTTTGTTTTTTTTTTTATAATTTTATTGAATCATAATTGTGTACATTGGTGCAATCATAGGGCACGATGTGCTTCATATACATTCAGAAATATTTTGATTGTACTGTTACAGATAGCCTTCATGGCATTTTCTTGATCACTATATAA
>CAUYON010081203.1:0-17581 GCA_963573935.1 Arctocebus calabarensis
ACCTCCAATTCCTGGGCTCAAACGAGTTTCCTGCCTCCACCTCCCAAGTAGCTGGGACTATAGGTGCCCGCCACAACACCCAGGCATTTTTTGGTTGCAGCCGTCATTGTTGTTTGGCGGGCCCGGGCTGGATTCGAACCCACCAGCTCAGGTGTACATGGCTGGCGCCTTAGCCCGTTGAGCCACAGGCGCCGAACCATGTAAACAAACTCTTAAGAGGAGGTCATAAGCTAACACATTGAGAGGCTGAGGGTTCATGAGTTCAAGACCAGCCTAAGCAAAAAGGAAGACCCTGTCTCTACTAAAAATAGAAAAACTGAGGCAAGAAGATCATTTGAGCCCAAGTTGGAGGTTGCTGTGAGCTATGATGCCATGGCACACTATCCAGGGCTACAGCTTGAAACTGTTTCAAAAAAAAAAAAAAGAAGAGAGATCTTAAGGAAAACTCACCTTTCTATTTATTGATAAGAAGGTACACAGGAGATGAGCGTTGATTATGTTCATAATGCTTTTCAATATTTGTCTTCATAGGTATCTCTCTCTCCAAACCATGGAAATGGATGAAAATGACCACTGCTCAGGGGGTTACCAAACTAATCATTTAATTTTTTAATTTTTACCGATAAAGTTTTTTTTTTTTTTTTTTTTGAGACAGAGTCTCAAGCTGTTGCCCTGGGTACCATGGCATCACAGCTCACAAATACCTTAAACTCTTAAGCTAAAGCAATTCTCTTGCCACAGCCTCCCACGTATCTGGGACTACAGGTGCCCACCACAATAGCTGGCTAGTTTTGGTTGTAGTTGACATTGTTGTTTGGCAGGCCCAGTAGGATTCCCTAGCCACTGAGCTACAGGCGCCAAGCCTACCCATAAAGGTTATGTAGACTTTTCAGGTTTTATTTTTTTACATCTCTTGGGTATTGAGACTAATCTCCCTGTTATTTGGCACCTTTAGGTATAGGTAGATTCCAGATAAATGTGGTTTCTGGTTGCTTAAAAGTTACTATTAATAATAGGCTGGCTCGGCGTCCGTAGCACAGTGGTTACGGTGCCGGCCACATATACTGAGGCTGGCAGGTTCCCAGCCCAGGTTAGCTAAACAACAGTGACAACTGCAACAAAAAGTAGCCAGGCCTTGTAGCAGGCGCCTGTAGTCCCAGCTACTCAGGAGGCTGAAATAAGAGAATCGTTTAAGCCCGATAGTTTGAGGTTGCTGTGAGCTGTGACGCCATAGTACTCTACCAGGGGTGACATAGTGAGACTCTGTCTCAAAACAAAAACAAAAACAAAAGCAAAGGACGGTGCCTGTGGCTCAGTGAGTAGGGCGCTGGCCTCATATGCCAGAGGTGGCGGGTTCAAACCCAGTTCTGGCCAAAAACTGCAAAAAAAAAAAACAAAAAAAAACAAAAGCAAAAACAATAGGCCTACCTAATTCTATGTCCCTTTATAGTACTATACTGTACTATAAACTCTGTCTTGATTTGATACTAATATTAAAATATACTAATTAAAACAAATTAAGATAAATAAAGACAAACTTCACTTACTATAACACATTTTGACTGTATTATAAAACAACTTTGTAAATGCAATGTACAATTTTGGCTAAATGGCAAATCAATACACTTTTCAATTTCACTACTACACTTTTTTAACTTCAAGTAATATACATTAAAACTTAAAACCATTACAGAGAACACATGGGAGCTGTAGGAGTGATGTATGAAGCTTACTGAGAGCAGGGACCACCAATTTTGGCTGGGATGCAAGCGGGTTCCTTGAGTTCTGGATTGTGGAGAGTTCACAGTAGTTGTAAGCAGAATACGATGCTTTGTAGAGTATGCTTCAATAATTTTGGCAGAACTAGGTGCCATTATAAAAATCTGTTTTACTAAAGAATAAGACACACAATAAAAAAATTGCCCACTTGAAACGTAATCGCCCATTTAATGAGTTCTGAATGAATATGGTCACGTAAGCATCACCAAAGCTCTGTGGCAGTCGGTTCCCTCCCCTCAGACCTGGAACTGATCTTTCTGTCATATAGTTTTGTGTTTTCTAAATTGACATGTAAGTGAGATCGGTGTAGTAGTCCTCCGTGTTTCGCTTCTTTCACTGAGCATTTTTGACATTTACTGGCTTCTTTTTATCACTGAGTAGCAGTCCATCCTACTGACACACAATTTACAATTTACTTGCCATTTCACCAATTGATGTATGTGTGGTTTGTTTCTCGTATTTTGGCTATCGTGAATAAAATAGTTATGAAATTTTCCATCCACGTCTTTATGCAGACATATGTTTCCATTTCTCTTGTGTAAATATCTAGCAGTGGGATTGCTGGAATATATGGTAAGTGTATGTTCACTTTCCAAACTGCTGAACCACTGTACTCCCATCAGCAATGTATTTGAGAATGAGTTGTTCTACATCCTTGCCGACTTTCTGTATTCTCTTTTAAATTTTAGTCATTCTAATGGGTATGTGGTGATAGTTCATGGCCGTTTTAATTTTCACTTGCTTTATGACTAATGGTGTTGTACATCTTTTTATATGCTTTTTGGCTATTCATTTACCTTGTTTGGTGAAGTACCTGTTCAAATCTTTTGCGTGATTTTTTAAAATTTCAAAATATTAAAGGGGTACATTTTTTTTTTTTTAAAGACAGAATCTTATTTTGTCCCCCTTGGTAGAGTGCCATGGCATCATAGCTCACAGCAACCTCAAACTCTTGGGCTCAAGCAATCGCTTTGCCTCAGCCTCCTGGATAGCTAAGACTACAGGCACCCATCACAACACCCAGCTATTTTTTAGAAACAAGGGAGGGTATTGCTCTGTCTTAGGCTGGTCTCAAACTCCTGAGCTCAAGCAATCAAGCCACCTTGGCCTTCTAGGGTGCTAGGATTCACCTCACACGGCCTTGGGATACATGTTTTTGTTACATGGATAGCTTTTATAATACTTTAGTCAGTACTATGACCTGAACAGTATTCATTGTACTAGATAGGTATGTTTTTAGCCTTTCCCTCTTCTTGGTTTCCTTAACCTTAACCTTAACCTTCTTAGTTTCCTCAACCTTAACATCTCTCTGTGCCCATGTTGCATACATTTTTATTGTACTGTTATTTTAATTTTGAATTGTTTACAAATATGTTTCAGATATTTGTTTTACAATATTTACTCCTAGTCTGCAGGAGTAAATATTTTTATTTTTGTAACACTTTTATTTTTATTTATTTATTTATTTTTTTGTAGAGACAGAGTTTCACTTTATGACACTCGGTAGAGTGCCGTGGCGTCACACAGCTCACAGCAACCTCCAACTCCTGGGCTTAGGCAATTCTCTTGCCTCAACCTTCCATGTAGCTGGGACTATAGGCGCCCGCCGCAACGCCCAGCTATTTTTCTGTTTTGCAGTTTGGCAGAGGTTGGGTTTGAACCCGGCACCTTTGGTATATGGGGCCGGTGCCCCACTCAATGAGCCACAGGCACTGCCCCTATTTATTTATTTATTATTTTATTTTATTGGAGACAGAATCTCTCTATGTTGCCCTGGGTAGAATGCCGTGACATCACAGCTCACAGCAATCTCAAACTCTTGGGCTTAAGTGATTCTCTTGCCTCAGCCTCCCAAGTAGCTGGGACTACAGGCACCTGCCACAACACCTGGCTATTTTATTGTTGCTGTTGTTACTTAGCAGGCCCAGGCTGGGTTCGAAGCCATCAGCCCTGGTGCATGTGGTTGGCGCCCTAACCACTGAGCACAGGTGCTGAGCCAAAAGATCAAAAGATTTTTTTTTTAATAGGCAGTATAGAGAGCTTATCATTTAATTTACTTTTTTTTTTTTTTTTGACACAAGAGTCTCAAGCTGTCACCCTGGGTAGAATGCTGTGGCGTCACGGCTCACAGCAAAAACTCAAACTCTTGGGCTTAAGCAATTCTCTTGCCTCAGCCTCCAAAGTAGCTTGGACTACAGGCGCCTGCCACAACACCCAACTCTTTTTTGGTTGTAGTTGTCATTGTTGTTTGGCAGGCCCGGGCTGAGTTTGAACCCACCAGCTCTGGTGTATGTGGCTGGCAACCTAGCCACTGAGCTATGATAGCCAAGCCTATCATTACTTTTAATGTAATTTTCAGTAAGTTCAAATTGAAATCCTCTTGGTGGTCTTTGTTATCTGTTGTTCTATTTGTTCATTTTGCTTCTTTTTCTGACTTCAAGTATTTTTTCTTTTTTTGAGACAGAGCCTCAAGCTGTCACCCTGGTTAAGTGCTGTGGCATCACAGCTCACAGCAACCTCCAACTTCTGGGTTCAAGTGAGTCTCCTGCCTCTGCCTCCCAAGTAGCTGGGCCTACAGGCACCTGTCACAACGCCCAGCCATTTTTTGGTTGCAGCCATCATTGTTGTTTGGTAGGCCCAGGCTGGATTCGAACCCACCAGCTCAGGTGTACGTGGCTGGCACCTTAGCCTCTTGAGCCACAGGCGCCAAGCCAGACTTCAAGTATTTTTTAATGATTGAATTTTATATCGCTTCTCGGCCTTTTGGCTAAGATCAAGTGTAATGATTGAATTTTATATCTACTACTGGCTTTTTAACCTGTACCTCTTTGATAATTTTAGTGTGTAACCTCAACGTAACTTCGAGTGCCATTGACTTATATTTAAAGAAGTTTTCTCAGGGTGGCGCCTGTGGCTCAATGGAGTAGGGTGCCAGCCCCATATGCCAGAGGTGGCAGGTTCAAACCCAGCTTGGCCAAAAACTGCAAAAAAGAAAAAAAAAAAAAAAAAAAGATGCTTTCTCAGAGCCCACATGAAGGGATGTTCCTTTAAGACCTTCCAAACTGATTAGCAGCTAGGGCGCCAGCTCCTGCCTGGTGCTGGCATGTTCGAATCCAGCCCAGGCTTGCCAAACAACAACACAACTACAACCAAAAAAAATAGCCGCGCGTTGTGGTGTGCTCCTGTAGTCCCAGCTACTCGGGAGGCTGAGGCAAGAGAATTGCTTAAGCCCAAAGAGTTTGAGGTTGCTGTGAGCTGTGACACCACAGCACTTTACCCAGGGTAATAGCTTGAGTCTCTGTCTCCAAAAAAAAATATGCTCTAGTGCATATTATTCAAAACATGAGTTTTTCACTTTTTTTTTGTTATTTGAGACAGACTTTGTCGCCCCAGGTAGAGTGTGGTATCACTACACCTTAAACTCCTGGGCTCCAGTGATCCTCCTGCCTCAGCCTCCCAAGCTGAAACTACAGGAATGGATACCAGCATGACTAATATTTTCTATTTTTAGTAGAGACAATGTCTCACTCTTGCTCAAGCTAGTCTCAAACTCCTGGCCTCAGGTGATCCTCCTTCCTCTGCCTGAGATTACAGGTGTGAGCCCCAGCTCCTGGGCCTGAGTTTTTCACTCAGTTTTTTGTTTGTTTGTTTTTCCCTAAATCAGAGTCTCACTCTGTTGCTCTAGGCTAGAGTGATGTGGTGTGGGCTCAAGTGATCTGGGCTCAAGTGACCTCCTGCCTCAGTCTTTCCGGTAGCTTGACTACAGTTATCTGCCACTACAATCTGATGTTGTTTTTTTTTTTGAGATAGAATCTTATTTTGTTGCCCTTAGTAGAGTGCCTTGGTGACCTAGCTCACAGCAACCTCAAACTCTTTTTTTTTTGAGACAGAGTTTCATGATATCTCCCCCATGGCATCACAGCTCACAGCAACCTCAAACTCCTGGGCTCAAGCGATTCTCCTGCCTCAGCCTCCCAAGTAGCTGGGACTACAGGCACCCACCACAACGCCCGGCTTTTTTTTTTTTTTTTTTGGTAGTTGTCATTATTGTTTAGCAGACCTGAGCTGGGTTCAAACCTGCCAATCCCAGTGTATATGGCTGGTGCCCTAACCACTGAGCTATTGGCACTGAGTCCAACCTCAAACTCCTGGGCTCAAGCAATTTTCTTGCCTCAGCTTCCCCAGCAGCTGAGACTATAGGCGCTCGCCACAATAGCCAGCTATTTTTTCAGAGAGGTGGGGTTTCTCCCTTCTGCTCAGGCTGGTCTTGGACCTGTGAGCTCAGGGCAATCCACCTGCCTCGGCCTCCTAGAGTGCCATGCGTGAGCCACTGTGCCCAGACAATTTTTCTTTTTCTTTTTTTTTTTTGAGACAGAATCTCACTATGCTACCCTCGGTAGAGTGCAGTAGCATTATAGCTCACTGCAACCTCAAACTCCTGGGCTTAAGCAATTTTCTTGCCTCAGTCTCCCAAGTAGCTGGGACTACAGGTGTCTGCCACAATGCCTGGCTATTTTTTGTTGCAGTTGTCATTTTTGTTTCAGCTGGCCTGGGTCAGGTTTGAACTCGCCAGCCTTGGTGTATGTGGCTAGTGCTGTAACCACTGTGCTATGGGTGCCAAGTCAGATATTTCTATTTCTTTCAGTAGAGACAGGGTCTGGCTCTTGCGTAGGCTGGCCTCCTGAGCTCAAGGGATCCTTCCACCTCGGCCTCTTAGAGTGCTAGGATTATAGGTATGAGCCACCAAGCCTGGCCTTTCACTTTAATATTTATATCACTGAATAGGTATTTACCTCTTTTTCTACTGTTGTGAGGTGTTCCCCAAACTGGATATACCATAGTGTACTTAACTGTTTTCTTATTCACAGACATGCTAATTGTTTGAATTTTTTGCTGCAGAGCCATCATGAATATCTTTTTTTTTTTTTTTTTTGAGACAGTCTCACTATGTCACCCTTAGTAGAGTGCCTGGTGTCACAGCTCACAGCAACCTCTAACTCTTGGGCTTAAGAAATTCTCTTGCCTCAGCCTCCCAAGTAGCTGGGACTACAGCTGCCCGCCATAATGCCTGGCCATTTTTTTTGTTGCAGTTGTCATTGTTGTTTAGCTGGCCCAGGCCAGGTTCCAACCCACTTGCCTCCGTGTATGTGGCTGGCACTCTAACCTCTGAGCTATGGGCACCAAGCCATAATGAATATTCTTATAGATATTTCTTAGTAAACATGTGTGCTTCTCTGAGGTAGGTACCAAAAGGAGAGAGAAAGGCTGGCTTAGTGCTTTGAGCACATACACTGAGGCTGGCGGGATTCAACCTTGCCCAGGCCAGCTAAATAACAATGACAACTGCAACAAAAAATAGCTGGGCATTGTGGTAGGTGTCTGTAGTCCCAGATACTTGGGAGGCTGAGGCAAGAGAATTGCTTAAGCCCAAGAGTTAGAGGCTGCTGTGAACTGTGACGCCATAGCACTCTACCGAGGGTGACATAATGAGACTCTGTCTCCAAAAAAAAAAAAAAAGAGAGCGAGAGAAAGGCTGTGCAAATTGTATATTTTAAAAATGCTAACAAATTGCCCCCCAAAAGGTTACATTAATTTATGCTATCATTAGCCGAACAAGTTTTACCACATCCCTGCCAACACTTAATATTATAAATCCTTAAAAATTTTGCCAAATGTTATGAGGGAAAAATATTATTTTCATCTGCACTTCCCTAGTTACTGAGTTTCAGCCCTTATTCCATGCTTATCTATGCCATTTGCACTTCCTCCTGTCTTTTTTTTTCTTTTTCTTTGTTTTTTTTTTTTTTTTTTTGAGACAGTCTCACTCTTTTGCCCTAAGCTAGAATGTCCTGGTATCAGCTTACCTCAAGACAGTCTCAAACTCCTGGGTTCAAGTGGGAAACTCCTGCCTCAGTTTCCTAGGTAGCTGGGACTACCAGTGCCTGCCACACTGCCAGGTTAAGTCTTTCTTCCTTCCTGAAATGTTTTTTCATATCCTCATTTTTCTATATAGTGTTTTGTCTTTTTCTCAAGATTTGAGGTTTTTAAGAAATATATTTTGGAAATTTGTCTTTTGTTTTACAACTTTCTAACTTTTTTTTTTTTGAGACAGAGTCTCAGCCTGTTGCCCTTGGTAGAGTGCCGTGGCACCACAGCTCTCAGCAACTTCCAACTCTTAGGCTCAAGAGATCCTCTTGCCTCAGTTTTTTAATTTTTAGTAGAGATGTGGGGGTCTTGCTTTTGCTCAGGCTAGTCTTAAATTTGTGAGCTCAAGCAATTCACCTGCCTTGGTCTCCCAAAGTGCTAGGGTAATAAGTGTGAGCCAACTTGCCCTGCCGAGTTTCTTACTTTTTTTTCCAGCTTGTCACGTGTATTTTATTTTATTTTATTTATTGTTTTTTTTTTTTAAAGACAGAGTCTTACTTTGTCACCCTGGATAGAGTGCGGTGGCGTCATAGCTCACAGCAACCTCAAACTCCAGGGCTCAAGTGATTCTCTTGCCTCAACCTCTCAAATAGCTGGGACTACAGGCACTCACCACAACTCCTGGCTATTTTTAGAGATGGGGGGGAGGTAGGTCTCTCTCTAGCTCAGACTGGTCTTGAACTTATGAGCTCAGGGCAATCCACGTGCCTTGGCCTCCCAGAGTGCTTAGGATTATAGGTGTGAGCCACCATGCCTGGCCCACACTTGTGTTTTATTGTCTAGATTATCAATTATGCTATTGTCAAATATTTTTCTTTGTGGCTATTGGATTATTCTTTGAATCCATTTCCTATCTTGTTCTTCTATATGACAAGGATTTATTTAGCCATTCATCTGTACTCTTAGAAAAAGAATCTAAAAGATTCTGTGTTTCTTGCTCAGTTTTTAGTGGGGTTGTTAGCTCTTTTTTTGTTGATTTACTTGAGTTCTTTATAGATTTTGGTTATTAGTCTTTTGTTGGGTTCATAGCATGAAAGTATCTTCTCCCACTCTGAAGGCTGTCTCTTTGGTTTGTTGATTGTGTCCTTAGCTGTGCAGCAACTTCTTAACTTGATCAGGTCCCATTTATTTATTTTTGTTGTTGCTGTGTTGTTGCCTTTGGGGTCTTCTTCATAAATCCTTAAGGGTTTTCCCCATACTTTTTTTTTTTTTTTTTTTTTTTGAGACGGAGCCTCAAGCTGTCGCCCTGGGTAGAGTGCTGTGGCATCACAGCTCACAGCAACCTCCAATTCCTGGGCTCAAGCGAGTCTCTTGCCTCCGCCTTCCCCATACTTTTTAATAGAGTTTTTATGTCTTTATAATTTCATGTCTTAGATTTAAGTCTTTTAGCCATTGTGAGTTTATTTTTTAAGTATAGAGAGGTGTAAAAATGCTTATTTTCCCTAATTATCAGAGAAATGCAAATCAAAACCACTTCCACACATTATCTAACCTCAGTAAGAATGTCCTATATCATAAGGTCCCAAAGCAACAGACATTGGCATGTGTGTGGAAAGAAGGAAACACTCATAGGCTATCAATGGGATTGAAAACTAGTACAGCCTTTATGGAAAGAAGTACGGAGCGTCCTCAAAGAACTAAAAGAACTTCCATTTGATCCTGTCATCCCAGACACGTGGTATCTACCCAAAAGAAAGGTCATTTTACCAAAAGGACATTTGCACTCAAATGTTTATAGCAACTCAATTCACAATTGCAACGAATTGGAAACAAACCAAATGGCCTTAAACACATGAATGGTTGCCATGTGGTATATGTTCACCATGGAATATTATGCAGCCACATAAGGTGGAGTTTTTGTATCTTTTGTAACAAACTGGATGGATTTAGAGAATACTCTCCTAAGTATCACAAAAATAGAAAAATGAGCATCACAGGTCGGGCGTGGATCCTGTGATAGATCCTACTCTCTTTTTATTTCATTTATAATTTTAAAAAGTTAGAAAAATCTATTCTATATTGTTTACCTGCCTGATTCTCACTTCCTACTTCCAGATGACAGGGAGAAAATATAAAAATTATTCATAAGCAGGGTGGTGCCCATAGCTCAGTGGGTAGGGCACAAGTCACATACAACAAGGCTGGTGGGTTTGAACCTAGCCAGGGCCAGCTAAAACAACAATGACAACTACAACAAATAGCCAGGCATTGTGCCAGATGCCCTGTAGTCTCAGCTACTTCGGAGGCTGAGGCAAGAGAAGTGCTTAAGCCCAACGGTTGGAGGTTGCTGTGAGCTGTGATGCCATGGCACTCTATCCAGGGTGACAGCTTGAGACTCTGTCTAAAAAAAATAAATTATTCATAAGCAAGACAAAGGAGCCCAGGAAATGAAGAAAAGCAGACAAAAAGAGAATTGCTCTCCAGATAGTATTTTTTCCTCTGTACTTCAAAGGAAGGAATTATGCCACATTGAAAATACGTGTAAAGTAGATTATGTGTGACCAGAATATTTCAGCCTCTGTCTAAATCAAAGTTGTCTCAGATATTCTTAGCTAGCCAGTTGCCAATGGCAGAGACCATGTAAACATAAAATGTTATGTGGATGGGAAACAGAAACATGAATCAATTTTAGAAAATGAACAACAGCTAGAGAAAATAACCAACTTGTATGTTTCTTATGGATCTAAGAATTCAAACCTCTGAGTTTAAGTGATTCACTTTATCCTGAGTTCTTTCTGCTACCTCCACTTACAGTCACTTGTTTTATATGGGTTATGGAGGGGTTGATCATTTGATACCTGAAATGGCAGAGAAAGGAAAAGTACTAATAGCGATTACAGCAACAAGTACCAGAAATAATATTAGGAGGTTGGTAGCCATTAAAAAGAGAACTGAGCAAATAAATGTTCATGGTAAAATATTCACACTAAAACAATATAAACTTTAAATCTAACCATTTTATAAAATATGGTTATACTCATAATTGTATCTGTTTTTATATAAAGTTAACATTATTCAAGTAGAAAAAGCTCTCATGTGGGCCAGTGTGGTTTTGAGTCAACAGTTAATTAAATTATTCACAATGAATTTAGTTGTTGTTGATTGAAAAGACCTGTTGATAGAGTATGGTGATTGTCAAGGCACTTGTGTCCAATGCAGTGTGGCCAAAGTTTCAGGGCTCAGTAAACAGTAATAGGCAATATTAAAATCCTTTAATAACCACTCACAAAGAAATATGCTGTTATTTTATGGAGCTAAAGAGTGAACATTGTGGCTTACTGATCTTTTAACTTACCATTTGTAATTAGTTGCTTTATGTTTAAAAGCAATTTTTCCTAGTAAAGCAAAATTGGACAAGTTCTAAGAAGCTGCCTCAAGATGTAGAAAAAGAAAATACAGTATATTTTACAGTCATTTCTTCCCTGCTTACATTAGATTTAAGCTTGGAAATGAACCATTAATTACATTTAACATGAGATTTACCATTACCTTAACAAACGAATGAAAGACAAATTTTGTAGGACAATGGAATATGAACATTTTAGCATTTTAGTTGTCCCCACTGAATTGGTATTTTAAAACGTTCATAACCTGCCAATTTCATGAAACCTAACTACCATTGGCTTAAAAAACTTTTTTGTAAAACTGATGCTTTTGAGAAACAAAAAAGAAAAGAAAAATATTATTAACCGTTTTACGTATCAGATGAATTAATACGAATTGCATGGCAAGACATCTCTAAGTGGAGCTCATGCAGATGAACAGTGCTACATCAGTCTTGGTTCGGTCAAGTCGCTTCCAAACTACTCCGGCTTTTAGAGTGCTCCTCGGCGAGGATGTTCGCTTCGGGGCTCGTTCCATAGCGGGCGCTGTGAGAGGCAGCTGCGTATCGACGCTCTGATGCGGTTGCGTACGTTTAAGCGCTTCCCGCTCTCAACCGGTTGGGCTAAGACTTTTAACTGCCATCTGGCTCCCAAGTCTGGCTTCCTATTCTATCTGGTGCCCTCTGGTGCTCATCTCCTGTACAATCTTACATAGTTGCGAGGAGCAAAGGGGTCCAAAGAGCATAAGGATGCTTTCAAGAAAGGCATTCCATTTCTATTACCGGATGGCATGGCTTCAGATTTCCCGAGGCCAAAGCACTGGTATAAAATATATGTGTACATTAATGCAGCTCTAGAGAAAGAGGGTTGTTGTTTTTCTAAGCAACTAAGCAAAAGAAAGACGGAAAATGTTTCAATCTACAAACGCAGATGTCAACTCAGCCCTCCCAGGTTTCCAGTCAAAGACTAGATATGTAGATTACATCTTTTCTGGAATCCAGCTGCCCCCTCCTATGTTCATTATTTTTCTGGCAAAGCGAAGATAGAGATCACTATGACCATGGATTTTTGCGAGCTAGAATATCTGTCTTGGGGCTGAGGCTGGAGCTGAGACTGTGGCCTTGAAGATAATTCTCCTTCCCCAATGCATTTAAACAGTATTAATCTTATGCGCAATCTTCACAAAGTTTCTTTTACCCTCCTCCTCCGATCTCTGAGCTCAGGCTCTGGTTATCCTGCTTTGCCCTTCCCTTCCACCCCCACACTCCTACAGTCACTCAACACTACTGCGGCGCTCTCCATTAAAGATGAACAACAGATCATTTTTCTTTGCATGGCAATCCGAAGAGCTCTAGCCCTAGCAGAGCATGATGGGAGTCTCTCCCTCATTCTCCCCCCTCCTCTTTTCTTTCTTTTTTTTTTTTTCTTCACCCTTTACTTCTTCCAGAATTAATCCCTAAATAATGATTTTCCTAGCTAAGCGCTGACTTCTGGATAGGGTTGAGTGACCCAAGAAGACGCTCCCATCAGCCTTTCAGAAGGGGTTATTTCCAAAGAAAACTACAAATCCCACGAGGCATCAGGCTAAGGCAACCGCAGGGCCTTATGGAAGTGGTAGGCTCCTTTCTCCTCGGTCCCTTTCACTTTTCCAATGCATAAACTACAAGTCCCAGGTGGCCTCGGTGTTGGCACGCCTGCGCAAGAGCCTCGTAGCTAGGTGGGGGTGGGGCTGCCCCAGGCGGCGGGGGGCGGGGTCGGAGCGGGCTGTGTGGAGGCTTCAGACTCCCGGCGCCATTTAGCGCGGAGAGTTTCCCGGGCGGACGCGGCTCTTCTCTCTCGGCTACTCCGTATCCCCATCTTCGGTGACAGAAGGCGCCTGGTGGGGGTGACTGCTCTTTTGTCTCCCTATTCCCCTCTACCCAGTCCTCTCGGTCTCCTCTACTCTCGGCTCAGAGAAGCAGCGGAGCTCGGGCCCCGCGGTGAGCGGCCCTCCCCTCCCCGCCGTTCCCTCCCTCCCTCAGCCCCGGGCACCGGCCCGGGAGGAGACGGGGCTTTGCCAGGCCCGGGGCGGGCGGGGAGGCCTCGGGGAAGGGAGGGCCCGCTCCTCAGGCACCGAGGCTTCGCGGCTTCGGCCCTTCCCGTCTGGGCAATGGGCGTCCTGTGAGACTGGTCCCCTCGCTGGGGACGCGTGTGGGAGGAGGCGACCGCCTGAGTGACCGGGAGCCCCCGGGTCGTGGCCCTCCCTCGCCTGCCTCGGCCCCTCCCACTCTTCTGCCCTGGGGCTGCCACCGCCCGGGCGTCGGAGCTCGTCGCTTCCTCGCGGTGCCGCCGCCCTCTGGGCCTAGCCCGCCCAGCGCGGCAAGCGGCGGCGGTGCGAGGTGATCCGCGCCGCATCCGCTTCGCCTCTGCCCCTCATGACTGCGGCGCCTCTGCTGCCACAGCCCGTCCGACCGCCGCTCGCCGCAGGATGGATGCGGACCGTGCGGCGCTAACCCCCGTGGCTCCGCTCCCGAATAGCCCGCCGACGAGCCTGCCTCGTGAGTCGCAGCAGCCTCGGTGCCAGCAGCCGCCACAACTGGGCCCGGTGTCCCGCCTCTGTTTCGGGGCGGCTTGTCAGTGCTGAGTGAGGAGTCGTCCCGGCCGGCCCGAACCCGCCGTAGGAGCGGTGCCCTGCGGACCTTCACCCTCGTTTCATTCACATATCCGAGCCCGCTTGCCTCACTCCAGCGGACCAACCATGTCTGGCGGCGCCGCAGAGAAGCAGAGCAGCACTCCCAGTTCCCTGTTCCTCTCGCCGCCGGCGCCTGCCCCCAAGAATGGCTCCAGCTCCGATTCTTCCGTGGGAGATAAACTGGGGGCCGCGGCGAGCGACGCTGGGGGTGGCAGGACCGAGGAGTACCGGCGCCGTCGCCACACTATGGACAAGGACAGCCGTGGGGCGGCCGCGACCACTACCACCACTGAGCACCGCTTTTTCCGCCGGAGCGTCATCTGCGACTCCAATGCCACTGCGTTGGAGGTGCCCGGCCTCCCTCTTTCTCTCCCCCAGCCCAGCGTTCTCGCGGTTGTTCCGCAGAGTGCTCCACCAGAGCCCCACCGGGAGGAGACCTTGACTGTCACTGCGGCTTCCCAGGTCGCCCAGCAGCCCCTAGCCGCTGCTGCTCCTGGGGACCAAGCTGTCGCAGGTCCTGCCGCCTCTACTGTCCCCAGCAGTACCAGCAAAGACCGCCCGGTTTCCCAGCCCAACCTTGTGGGGAGCAAAGAGGAGCCTCCGCCAGCAAGAAGTGGCAGTGGCGGCGGCAGCGCGAAGGAGCCACAGGAAGAACGGAGCCAGCAACAGGATGACATCGAAGAACTGGAGACCAAGGCCGTGGGAATGTCCAACGATGGCCGCTTTCTCAAATTTGACATCGAAATCGGCAGAGGCTCCTTTAAAACGGTCTATAAAGGTCTGGATACTGAAACTACTGTGGAAGTCGCTTGGTGTGAACTGCAGGTAAAAACTGGATCCCAAATTTGTCTCCGTTGAGCCAGTTTATTGAGTTTACCCTTTAAATGTCATCTTCTGTTTGACTCTCAGTAGGAGGGGGAGGCCAACTTTTGAAACGAGATTCTAAGTAGGAGGAGAATGTGGAGCCTGTGCCTAGGTGTTGGGATAGGATAAGAATTATTGGTACCTGAAGGTATTTGCTACTAGGTATAGGAGGTGGTGAAAATCATTTTAGTACAAACGAATTGTCTTCTCATTACTTTAGTGTCTGGGAGGAAACTCAGAGTTATTGGGGAAGTTTTTGAGTTAGGAAAGTATAGAGGCTTCTTATTCTGCATTTTGACTTCATCAGAGGCTCTGCAGTTAGGACCCGCCCTCGTGTGTGGAGCCTGTTTATATTCTTGAGACCGAGCTGTTCTTTTTAAGTAAGACCGACCTTGTTCCTTTGGATATATCTTACTAGATGGTTGCAAGGGCGTTTTGTATGAAATAAGTGTAAAAAAGACTTTCAGCTCCTTTTGGTTAAATGCCTTGGCATTAGTAAGATACTAGCAAGTGTTTGATGTTATTCCACCTGATGATGTTTGTGGTTTATAGTATCAGCCTTGCTCTGACTTTGTGCATTAAATGAATGTCTTCAGTCCATTCACTATACAGTGAATGGTATAGGAACCCACACAAAATTGTGTATTTTGGTAGTGGTAATGTTATCAACATTATTTTAATCCTGTTGTAAGGTTTTTTTAAGTTAAGCTTTCCCAAGAGTCCAAAGGAGTCACAATGCTTCCTTTTCTAACCTCTCCTGGTGTAAATAATGATCTGTCATTCTGGTTGACCACTATATTCTAGGTTTAAATAGCTGAATTGGGCTTATTTGTTGTCTTGACTAGTTGTAACAGCTTGCTTGAATGTTGCCCTCACCAGGCATAGGTGAATTGGTAGAAGCAGAGTTAAATTGAAGGGAAAGAAGTCAATTATGTTATACATACATGAAAAATGCCATCAGTATGCTTCTTGCCAAGAACTAGACCCAGGTGAAATAGGATGTAAAAGTATCTGAATGGTCTCAGAACTTATTTTATCCATGAACTAATATATTAATACTTAACCCTTTGAACGTCAGCTTCCAAATGACCAAGGCCATATCAAATGTAAAAGGAAATTAACACAGCATGTGGAGGTAAACTTAGAAACTTTAAGTTTTACACTTAACAGTGGAGAACTAAGGCAATGTGAAATTAGAACTACACATTAATTTTATCATGGCTTGGAGTTGGAAAGTAGAGTAATTTTAGAGTAATTTTTTTTTTTTTTTTTTTTGAGACAGAGCCTCAATCTGTTTCCCTGGGTAGAGTGCTGTGGCATCAGAGCTCACAGCAACCTTCAACTCCAGGGCTTAAACGATTCTCCTGCCTCTGCCTCCCAAGTAGTTGGGACTACAGGTGCCTGCCACAACGCCCAGCTATATTTTTGCTGCAGCCATCATTGTTTGGCGGGCCCAGGCTGGATTTGAACCCACCAGCTCAGGTGTATGTGGCTGGTGCCTTAGCTGCTTGAGCCACTGGCACCGAGCCCTTTTTTTTTCTTCTTTGTTTTGTTTTTTTTCTTGGAGACAGAGTCTCACTTTGTCACCCTCTGTAGAGAGCTGTGACATTATGGCTCACAGCAGCCTCCAGCTCTCGGGCTCAGGCGATTCTCTTGTTTTAGCCTCCGGAGTAGCTGGGACTACAGGCACTGGCCACAACGGCCGGCTGTTTTTTTGTGGCAGTTTGGCCGAACCCACCACCCTCAGTATATACTCACTGAGCCACAGGCACCGCCTTGTTTTTTTTTTTTTTTTTTTTTTTAAGAGAAACTTGTCGACCTGTACTGCAACTTTATTCCTATTGGTCATTTATGCTTAAAATGCATAGGTCTGATTAATTTTGGTTTACAGGCAAAAATTTACAGGCAGGAATCTTTCTTTTACCATTGATGCTTTTTGCTACTGGTACTGGAATTTTATTCTTCTGTTGTGGTTGTATATTTGAATTGGTGATTTTAAACAATTTTTTTCTTAACTGGTTACCTTTCATAAGATAGGACTCATTTCAGTGTTGGGTATTTAATAGATTAATTTTGTTGGCTTTAATTATTTCACTTTTAAGATATCAGAATGTAATGTATATGTTTTTCCTTTATCACTTGGAATTTTCTGATTATTGTGCAGTGGGGACAATTCAGTTTAATATCACGATAAGAACTTTGAGCATCTCAGTTTCTTTTAGAACTCATGACTTTTTGGACTTCTCTATCTAGGCATGAGCATGACCAAAATAAGGAAAATCCTATATTGGATATTATTTTAAAGCCAGTTCACTATTAGGCTGCAAAACCAAACTACCTAGTGAATTCTAGCTTACTGAGTGGTACCCTGATTTAGAAACTTCCATATCATTTGCCCCTACAATTTTTTTATTTTTGGTTTTAAAAATGATTATCTTAGCCCAGGGATCCTTTATAGCAGTAGTTGGGCAGTCTTTTTGTTCTGTTCACTAGGACATTTGCATTATATCCCTAATAAAGCATTCAGTAGGACATTGTTTGAAGTTTTGTCTTTGGATCCAAATTAAAGGTCAGGCTTAGGGATTTTTAAAGCATTGAGAAAAAAGAAAAGTTTTTTCACTAATATATGCTTCTAATATACATATTTTTCTGAAGCAAGGTAGGAGAAATAACTGTTCAGTTGTTAAGTAAAAAGTCTTCAGTGTATTAAAACTGTAAGAAATCTGAGGTTTATCCTGCCCACCTGTTTATTTGAAAAGAAATCATAGAGCAGGTAAATATCTTGCTTATGTTGGTGAAGAACAAAAATTAAACTGGTTAGGATCTAGTAATGTGTGATATGTTAAAGTATTTGTAGTCTATTAGATGGCTAATTAGTAATTTTTTTTTTTTTTTTTGTAGAGACAGAGTCTCACTTTATCGCCCTGGGTAGAGTGCCGTGGCGTCACACTGCTCACAGCAACCTCCAGCTCCTGGGCTTAAGCGATTCTCTTGCCTCAGCCTCCCGAGTAGCTGGGAC